>CM070488.1:35406742-35419242 GCA_036324585.1 Champsocephalus esox
AATATCATATATGACGTATCTCCCTGCAGGTATCGTGTGTGTGGTTAATATCATATATGACGTATCTCCCTGCAGGTATCGTGTGTGTGGTTAATATCATATATGACGTATCTCCCTGCAGGTATCGTGTGTGTGGTTAATATCATATATGACGTATCTCCCTGCAGGTATCGTGTGTGTGGTTAATATCATATATGACGTATCTCCCTGCAGGTATCGTGTGTGTGGTTAATATCATATATGACGTATCTCCCTGCAGGTATCTGTGTGTGGTTAATATCATATATGACGTATCTCCCTGCAGGTATCTGTGTGTGGTTAATATCATATATGACGTATCTCCCTGCAGGTATCGTGTGTGTGGTTAATATCATATATGACGTATCTCCCAGCAGGTATCGTGTGTGTGGTTAATATCATATATGACGTATCTCCCTGCAGGTATCGTGTGTGTGGTTAATATCATATATGACGTATCTCCCTGCAGGTATCGTGTGTGTGGTTAATATCATATATGACGTATCTCCCAGCAGGTATCGTGTGTGTGGTTAATATCATATATGACGTATCTCCCTGCAGGTATCGTGTGTGTGGTTAATATCATATATGACGTATCTCCCTGCAGGTATCGTGTGTGTGGTTAATATCATATATGACGTATCTCCCTGCAGGTATCGTGTGTGTGGTTAATATCATATATGACGTATCTCCCTGCAGGTATCGTGTGTGTGGTTAATATCATATATGACGTATCTCCCAGCAGGTATCCTGTGTGTGGTTAATATCATATATGACGTATCTCCCTGCAGGTATCGTGTGTGTGGTTAATATCATATATGACGTATCTCCCTGCAGGTATCGTGTGTGTGGTTAATATCATATATGACGTATCTCCCAGCAGGTATCGTGTGTGTGGTTAATATCATATATGACGTATCTCCCTGCAGGTATCGTGTGTGTGGTTAATATCATATATGACGTATCTCCCTGCAGGTATCTGTGTGTGGTTAATATCATATATGACGTATCTCCCAGCAGGTATCGTGTGTGGTTAATATCATATATGACGTATCTCCCTGCAGGTATCGTGTGTGTGGTTAATATCATATATGACGTATCTCCCAGCAGGTATCGTGTGTGTGGTTAATATCATATATGACGTATCTCCCTGCAGGTATCGTGTGTGTGGTTAATATCATATATGACGTATCTCCCTGCAGGTATCGTGTGTGTGGTTAATATCATATATGACGTATCTCCCTGCAGGTATCGTGTGTGTGGTTAATATCATATATGACGTATCTCCCTGCAGGTATCGTGTGTGTGGTTAATATCATATATGACGTATCTCCCTGCAGGTATCGTGTGTGTGGTTAATATCATATATGACGTATCTCCCTGCAGGTATCGTGTGTGTGGTTAATATCATATATGACGTATCTCCCTGCAGGTATCGTGTGTGTGGTTAATATCATATATGACGTATCTCCCAGCAGGTATCGTGTGTGTGGTTAATATCATATATGACGTATCTCCCTGCAGGTATCGTGTGTGTGGTTAATATCATATATGACGTATCTCCCTGCAGGTATCTGTGTGTGGTTAATATCATATATGACGTATCTCCCTGCAGGTATCGTGTGTGTGGTTAATATCATATATGACGTATCTCCCTGCAGGTATCGTGTGTGTGGTTAATATCATATATGACGTATCTCCCTGCAGGTATCGTGTGTGTGGTTAATATCATATATGACGTATCTCCCAGCAGGTATCGTGTGTGTGGTTAATATCATATATGACGTATCTCCCAGCAGGTATCGTGTGTGTGGTTAATATCATATATGACGTATCTCCCTGCAGGTATCGTGTGTGTGGTTAATATCATATATGACGTATCTCCCTGCAGGTATCGTGTGTGTGGTTAATATCATATATGACGTATCTCCCTGCAGGTATCGTGTGTGTGGTTAATATCATATATGACGTATCTCCCAGCAGGTATCCTGTGTGTGGTTAATATCATATATGACGTATCTCCCTGCAGGTATCGTGTGTGTGGTTAATATCATATATGACGTATCTCCCAGCAGGTATCGTGTGTGTGGTTAATATCATATATGACGTATCTCCCTGCAGGTATCGTGTGTGTGGTTAATATCATATATGACGTATCTCCCTGCAGGTATCGTGTGTGTGGTTAATATCATATATGACGTATCTCCCAGCAGGTATCGTGTGTGTGGTTAATATCATATATGACGTATCTCCCTGCAGGTATCGTGTGTGTGGTTAATATCATATATGACGTATCTCCCAGCAGGTATCGTGTGTGTGGTTAATATCATATATGACGTATCTCCCTGCAGGTATCGTGTGTGTGGTTAATATCATATATGACGTATCTCCCTGCAGGTATCGTGTGTGTGGTTAATATCATATATGACGTATCTCCCTGCAGGTATCGTGTGTGTGGTTAATATCATATATGACGTATCTCCCTGCAGGTATCGTGTGTGTGGTTAATATCATATATGACGTATCTCCCTGCAGGTATCGTGTGTGTGGTTAATATCATATATGACGTATCTCCCTGCAGGTATCGTGTGTGTGGTTAATATCATATATGACGTATCTCCCTGCAGGTATCGTGTGTGTGGTTAATATCATATATGACGTATCTCCCTGCAGGTATCGTGTGTGTGGTTAATATCATATATGACGTATCTCCCAGCAGGTATCGTGTGTGTGGTTAATATCATATATGACGTATCTCCCTGCAGGTATCGTGTGTGTGGTTAATATCATATATGACGTATCTCCCTGCAGGTATCGTGTGTGTGGTTAATATCATATATGACGTATCTCCCTGCAGGTATCGTGTGTGTGGTTAATATCATATATGACGTATCTCCCAGCAGGTATCGTGTGTGTGGTTAATATCATATATGACGTATCTCCCAGCAGGTATCGTGTGTGTGGTTAATATCATATATGACGTATCTCCCTGCAGGTATCGTGTGTGTGGTTAATATCATATATGACGTATCTCCCTGCAGGTATCGTGTGTGTGGTTAATATCATATATGACGTATCTCCCTGCAGGTATCGTGTGTGTGGTTAATATCATATATGACGTATCTCCCAGCAGGTATCGTGTGTGTGGTTAATATCATATATGACGTATCTCCCTGCAGGTATCGTGTGTGTGGTTAATATCATATATGACGTATCTCCCAGCAGGTATCGTGTGTGTGGTTAATATCATATATGACGTATCTCCCAGCAGGTATCCTGTGTGTGGTTAATATCATATATGACGTATCTCCCTGCAGGTATCGTGTGTGTGGTTAATATCATATATGACGTATCTCCCAGCAGGTATCGTGTGTGTGGTTAATATCATATATGACGTATCTCCCTGCAGGTATCGTGTGTGTGGTTAATATCATATATGACGTATCTCCCTGCAGGTATCGTGTGTGTGGTTAATATCATATATGACGTATCTCCCAGCAGGTATCGTGTGTGTGGTTAATATCATATATGACGTATCTCCCTGCAGGTATCGTGTGTGTGGTTAATATCATATATGACGTATCTCCCAGCAGGTATCGTGTGTGTGGTTAATATCATATATGACGTATCTCCCTGCAGGTATCGTGTGTGTGGTTAATATCATATATGACGTATCTCCCTGCAGGTATCGTGTGTGTGGTTAATATCATATATGACGTATCTCCCAGCAGGTATCGTGTGTGTGGTTAATATCATATATGACGTATCTCCCAGCAGGTATCGTGTGTGTGGTTAATATCATATATGACGTATCTCCCTGCAGGTATCGTGTGTGTGGTTAATATCATATATGACGTATCTCCCTGCAGGTATCGTGTGTGTGGTTAATATCATATATGACGTATCTCCCTGCAGGTATCGTGTGTGTGGTTAATATCATATATGACGTATCTCCCTGCAGGTATCGTGTGTGTGGTTAATATCATATATGACGTATCTCCCAGCAGGTATCGTGTGTGTGGTTAATATCATATATGACGTATCTCCCAGCAGGTATCGTGTGTGTGGTTAATATCATATATGACGTATCTCCCTGCAGGTATCGTGTGTGTGGTTAATATCATATATGACGTATCTCCCTGCAGGTATCGTGTGTGTGGTTAATATCATATATGACGTATCTCCCTGCAGGTATCGTGTGTGTGGTTAATATCATATATGACGTATCTCCCGCAGGTATCGTGTGTGTGGTTAATATCATATATGACGTATCTCCCTGCAGGTATCGTGTGTGTGGTTAATATCATATATGACGTATCTCCCTGCAGGTATCGTGTGTGTGGTTAATATCATATATGACGTATCTCCCTGCAGGTATCGTGTGTGTGGTTAATATCATATATGACGTATCTCCCTGCAGGTATCGTGTGTGTGGTTAATATCATATATGACGTATCTCCCAGCAGGTATCGTGTGTGTGGTTAATATCATATATGACGTATCTCCCTGCAGGTATCGTGTGTGTGGTTAATATCATATATGACGTATCTCCCTGCAGGTATCGTGTGTGTGGTTAATATCATATATGACGTATCTCCCTGCAGGTATCGTGTGTGTGGTTAATATCATATATGACGTATCTCCCAGCAGGTATCGTGTGTGTGGTTAATATCATATATGACGTATCTCCCTGCAGGTATCGTGTGTGTGGTTAATATCATATATGACGTATCTCCCAGCAGGTATCGTGTGTGGTTAATATCTATCGCAGAGTGTGTGGTTAATATCATATATGACGTATCTCCCTGCAGGTATCGTGTGTGTGGTTAATATCATATATGACGTATCTCCCAGCAGGTATCCTGTGTGTGGTTAATATCATATATGACGTATCTCCCAGCAGGTATCGTGTGTGTGGTTAATATCATATATGACGTATCTCCCAGCAGGTATCGTGTGTGTGGTTAATATCATATATGACGTATCTCCCTGCAGGTATCGTGTGTGTGGTTAATATCATATATGACGTATCTCCCGCAGGTATCGTGTGTGGTTAATATCATATATGACGTATCTCCCTGCAGGTATCGTGTGTGTGGTTAATATCATATATGACGTATCTCCCTGCAGGTATCGTGTGTGTGGTTAATATCATATATGACGTATCTCCCTGCAGGTATCGTGTGTGTGGTTAATATCATATATGACGTATCTCCCTGCAGGTATCGTGTGTGTGGTTAATATCATATATGACGTATCTCCCTGCAGGTATCGTGTGTGTGGTTAATATCATATATGACGTATCTCCCTGCAGGTATCGTGTGTGTGGTTAATATCATATATGACGTATCTCCCTGCAGGTATCGTGTGTGTGGTTAATATCATATATGACGTATCTCCCTGCAGGTATCCTGTGTGTGGTTAATATCATATATGACGTATCTCCCTGCAGGTATCGTGTGTGTGGTTAATATCATATATGACGTATCTCCCTGCAGGTATCTGTGTGTGGTTAATATCATATATGACGTATCTCCCTGCAGGTATCGTGTGTGTGGTTAATATCATATATGACGTATCTCCCTGCAGGTATCGTGTGTGTGGTTAATATCATATATGACGTATCTCCCAGCAGGTATCGTGTGTGTGGTTAATATCATATATGACGTATCTCCCTGCAGGTATCGTGTGTGTGGTTAATATCATATATGACGTATCTCCCTGCAGGTATCGTGTGTGTGGTTAATATCATATATGACGTATCTCCCTGCAGGTATCGTGTGTGTGGTTAATATCATATATGACGTATCTCCCAGCAGGTATCGTGTGTGTGGTTAATATCATATATGACGTATCTCCCAGCAGGTATCGTGTGTGTGGTTAATATCATATATGACGTATCTCCCAGCAGGTATCGTGTGTGTGGTTAATATCATATATGACGTATCTCCCAGCAGGTATCGTGTGTGTGGTTAATATCATATATGACGTATCTCCCTGCAGGTATCGTGTGTGTGGTTAATATCATATATGACGTATCTCCCTGCAGGTATCGTGTGTGTGGTTAATATCATATATGACGTATCTCCCAGCAGGTATCGTGTGTGTGGTTAATATCATATATGACGTATCTCCCTGCAGGTATCTGTGTGTGGTTAATATCATATATGACGTATCTCCCAGCAGGTATCGTGTGTGTGGTTAATATCATATATGACGTATCTCCCTGCAGGTATCGTGTGTGTGGTTAATATCATATATGACGTATCTCCCAGCAGGTATCGTGTGTGTGGTTAATATCATATATGACGTATCTCCCAGCAGGTATCGTGTGTGTGGTTAATATCATATATGACGTATCTCCCAGCAGGTATCGTGTGTGTGGTTAATATCATATATGACGTATCTCCCTGCAGGTATCGTGTGTGTGGTTAATATCATATATGACGTATCTCCCAGCAGGTATCGTGTGTGTGGTTAATATCATATATGACGTATCTCCCTGCAGGTATCGTGTGTGTGGTTAATATCATATATGACGTATCTCCCTGCAGGTATCGTGTGTGTGGTTAATATCATATATGACGTATCTCCCAGCAGGTATCGTGTGTGTGGTTAATATCATATATGACGTATCTCCCTGCAGGTATCGTGTGTGTGGTTAATATCATATATGACGTATCTCCCTGCAGGTATCGTGTGTGTGGTTAATATCATATATGACGTATCTCCCTGCAGGTATCGTGTGTGTGGTTAATATCATATATGACGTATCTCCCAGCAGGTATCGTGTGTGTGGTTAATATCATATATGACGTATCTCCCTGCAGGTATCGTGTGTGTGGTTAATATCATATATGACGTATCTCCCTGCAGGTATCGTGTGTGGTTAATATCATATATGACGTATCTCCCAGCAGGTATCGTGTGTGTGGTTAATATCATATATGACGTATCTCCCAGCAGGTATCGTGTGTGTGGTTAATATCATATATGACGTATCTCCCTGCAGGTATCGTGTGTGTGGTTAATATCATATATGACGTATCTCCCTGCAGGTATCGTGTGTGTGGTTAATATCATATATGACGTATCTCCCTGCAGGTATCGTGTGTGTGGTTAATATCATATATGACGTATCTCCCTGCAGGTATCGTGTGTGTGGTTAATATCATATATGACGTATCTCCCAGCAGGTATCGTGTGTGTGGTTAATATCATATATGACGTATCTCCCTGCAGGTATCGTGTGTGTGGTTAATATCATATATGACGTATCTCCCTGCAGGTATCGTGTGTGTGGTTAATATCATATATGACGTATCTCCCTGCAGGTATCGTGTGTGTGGTTAATATCATATATGACGTATCTCCCTGCAGGTATCGTGTGTGTGGTTAATATCATATATGACGTATCTCCCAGCAGGTATCGTGTGTGTGGTTAATATCATATATGACGTATCTCCCAGCAGGTATCGTGTGTGTGGTTAATATCATATATGACGTATCTCCCAGCAGGTATCGTGTGTGTGGTTAATATCATATATGACGTATCTCCCAGCAGGTATCGTGTGTGTGGTTAATATCATATATGACGTATCTCCCTGCAGGTATCTGTGTGTGGTTAATATCATATATGACGTATCTCCCTGCAGGTATCGTGTGTGTGGTTAATATCATATATGACGTATCTCCCTGCAGGTATCGTGTGTGTGGTTAATATCATATATGACGTATCTCCCTGCAGGTATCGTGTGTGTGGTTAATATCATATATGACGTATCTCCCAGCAGGTATCGTGTGTGTGGTTAATATCATATATGACGTATCTCCCTGCAGGTATCGTGTGTGTGGTTAATATCATATATGACGTATCTCCCAGCAGGTATCGTGTGTGTGGTTAATATCATATATGACGTATCTCCCTGCAGGTATCGTGTGTGTGGTTAATATCATATATGACGTATCTCCCTGCAGGTATCGTGTGTGTGGTTAATATCATATATGACGTATCTCCCTGCAGGTATCGTGTGTGTGGTTAATATCATATATGACGTATCTCCCTGCAGGTATCGTGTGTGTGGTTAATATCATATATGACGTATCTCCCGCAGGTATCGTGTGTGTGGTTAATATCATATATGACGTATCTCCCTGCAGGTATCGTGTGTGTGGTTAATATCATATATGACGTATCTCCCAGCAGGTATCGTGTGTGTGGTTAATATCATATATGACGTATCTCCCAGCAGGTATCGTGTGTGTGGTTAATATCATATATGACGTATCTCCCTGCAGGTATCGTGTGTGGTTATATCATATATGACGTATCCCGCAGGTATCGTGTGTGGTTAATATCATATATGACGTATCTCCCAGCAGGTATCGTGTGTGTGGTTAATATCATATATGACGTATCTCCCTGCAGGTATCGTGTGTGTGGTTAATATCATATATGACGTATCTCCCAGCAGGTATCGTGTGTGTGGTTAATATCATATATGACGTATCTCCCAGCAGGTATCGTGTGTGTGGTTAATATCATATATGACGTATCTCCCTGCAGGTATCGTGTGTGTGGTTAATATCATATATGACGTATCTCCCAGCAGGTATCGTGTGTGTGGTTAATATCATATATGACGTATCTCCCAGCAGGTATCGTGTGTGTGGTTAATATCATATATGACGTATCTCCCTGCAGGTATCGTGTGTGTGGTTAATATCATATATGACGTATCTCCCAGCAGGTATCGTGTGTGTGGTTAATATCATATATGACGTATCTCCCAGCAGGTATCGTGTGTGTGGTTAATATCATATATGACGTATCTCCCAGCAGGTATCGTGTGTGTGGTTAATATCATATATGACGTATCTCCCAGCAGGTATCGTGTGTGTGGTTAATATCATATATGACGTATCTCCCTGCAGGTATCGTGTGTGTGGTTAATATCATATATGACGTATCTCCCTGCAGGTATCGTGTGTGTGGTTAATATCATATATGACGTATCTCCCAGCAGGTATCGTGTGTGTGGTTAATATCATATATGACGTATCTCCCTGCAGGTATCGTGTGTGTGGTTAATATCATATATGACGTATCTCCCTGCAGGTATCGTGTGTGTGGTTAATATCATATATGACGTATCTCCCAGCAGGTATCGTGTGTGTGGTTAATATCATATATGACGTATCTCCCAGCAGGTATCGTGTGTGTGGTTAATATCATATATGACGTATCTCCCTGCAGGTATCGTGTGTGTGGTTAATATCATATATGACGTATCTCCCTGCAGGTATCGTGTGTGTGGTTAATATCATATATGACGTATCTCCCGCAGTATCGGGTGTGGTTAATATCAATATGACGTATCTCCCGCAGGTATCGTGTGTGTGGTTAATATCATATATGACGTATCTCCCTGCAGGTATCGTGTGTGTGGTTAATATCATATATGACGTATCTCCCAGCAGGTATCGTGTGTGTGGTTAATATCATATATGACGTATCTCCCGCAGGTATCGTGTGTGTGGTTAATATCATATATGACGTATCTCCCTGCAGGTATCGTGTGTGTGGTTAATATCATATATGACGTATCTCCCTGCAGGTATCTGTGTGTGGTTAATATCATATATGACGTATCTCCCAGCAGGTATCGTGTGTGTGGTTAATATCATATATGACGTATCTCCCAGCAGGTATCCTGTGTGTGGTTAATATCATATATGACGTATCTCCCAGCAGGTATCGTGTGTGTGGTTAATATCATATATGACGTATCTCCCTGCAGGTATCTGTGTGTGGTTAATATCATATATGACGTATCTCCCTGCAGGTATCGTGTGTGTGGTTAATATCATATATGACGTATCTCCCAGCAGGTATCGTGTGTGTGGTTAATATCATATATGACGTATCTCCCTGCAGGTATCGTGTGTGTGGTTAATATCATATATGACGTATCTCCCAGCAGGTATCGTGTGTGTGGTTAATATCATATATGACGTATCTCCCTGCAGGTATCGTGTGTGTGGTTAATATCATATATGACGTATCTCCCTGCAGGTATCGTGTGTGTGGTTAATATCATATATGACGTATCTCCCTGCAGGTATCGTGTGTGTGGTTAATATCATATATGACGTATCTCCCAGCAGGTATCGTGTGTGTGGTTAATATCATATATGACGTATCTCCCGCAGGTATCTGTGTGTGGTTAATATCATATATGACGTATCTCCCTGCAGGTATCGTGTGTGTGGTTAATATCATATATGACGTATCTCCCAGCAGGTATCGTGTGTGTGGTTAATATCATATATGACGTATCTCCCAGCAGGTATCGTGTGTGTGGTTAATATCATATATGACGTATCTCCCTGCAGGTATCTGTGTGTGGTTAATATCATATATGACGTATCTCCCTGCAGGTATCCTGTGTGTGGTTAATATCATATATGACGTATCTCCCAGCAGGTATCCTGTGTGTGGTTAATATCATATATGACGTATCTCCCTGCAGGTATCTGTGTGTGGTTAATATCATATATGACGTATCTCCCAGCAGGTATCGTGTGTGTGGTTAATATCATATATGACGTATCTCCCGCAGTATCGTGTGTGGTTAATATCATATATGACGTATCTCCCGCAGGTATCGTGTGTGTGGTTAATATCATATATGACGTATCTCCCTGCAGGTATCGTGTGTGTGGTTAATATCATATATGACGTATCTCCCAGCAGGTATCGTGTGTGTGGTTAATATCATATATGACGTATCTCCCAGCAGGTATCGTGTGTGTGGTTAATATCATATATGACGTATCTCCCAGCAGGTATCGTGTGTGTGGTTAATATCATATATGACGTATCTCCCGCAGGTATCGTGTGGTAATACATATGACGATCTCCCGCAGTATCGTGTGGTTAATATCATATATGACGTATCTCCCTGCAGGTATCGTGTGTGTGGTTAATATCATATATGACGTATCTCCCTGCAGGTATCGTGTGTGTGGTTAATATCATATATGACGTATCTCCCAGCAGGTATCGTGTGTGTGGTTAATATCATATATGACGTATCTCCCAGCAGGTATCCTGTGTGTGGTTAATATCATATATGACGTATCTCCCAGCAGGTATCGTGTGTGTGGTTAATATCATATATGACGTATCTCCCTGCAGGTATCGTGTGTGTGGTTAATATCATATATGACGTATCTCCCAGCAGGTATCCTGTGTGTGGTTAATATCATATATGACGTATCTCCCTGCAGGTATCGTGTGTGTGGTTAATATCATATATGACGTATCTCCCTGCAGGTATCGTGTGTGTGGTTAATATCATATATGACGTATCTCCCAGCAGGTATCGTGTGTGTGGTTAATATCATATATGACGTATCTCCCAGCAGGTATCGTGTGTGTGGTTAATATCATATATGACGTATCTCCCTGCAGGTATCGTGTGTGTGGTTAATATCATATATGACGTATCTCCCAGCAGGTATCGTGTGTGTGGTTAATATCATATATGACGTATCTCCCAGCAGGTATCGTGTGTGTGGTTAATATCATATATGACGTATCTCCCAGCAGGTATCGTGTGTGTGGTTAATATCATATATGACGTATCTCCCAGCAGGTATCGTGTGTGTGGTTAATATCATATATGACGTATCTCCCTGCAGGTATCGTGTGTGTGGTTAATATCATATATGACGTATCTCCCTGCAGGTATCGTGTGTGTGGTTAATATCATATATGACGTATCTCCCTGCAGGTATCGTGTGTGTGGTTAATATCATATATGACGTATCTCCCAGCAGGTATCGTGTGTGTGGTTAATATCATATATGACGTATCTCCCTGCAGGTATCGTGTGTGTGGTTAATATCATATATGACGTATCTCCCTGCAGGTATCGTGTGTGTGGTTAATATCATATATGACGTATCTCCCAGCAGGTATCGTGTGTGTGGTTAATATCATATATGACGTATCTCCCAGCAGGTATCGTGTGTGTGGTTAATATCATATATGACGTATCTCCCAGCAGGTATCGTGTGTGGTTAATATCATATATGACGTATCTCCCAGCAGGTATCGTGTGTGTGGTTAATATCATATATGACGTATCTCCCTGCAGGTATCGTGTGTGTGGTTAATATCATATATGACGTATCTCCCAGCAGGTATCCTGTGTGTGGTTAATATCATATATGACGTATCTCCCTGCAGGTATCGTGTGTGTGGTTAATATCATATATGACGTATCTCCCTGCGAGTGGGTTAATCAATGAGTATCCCGATGTGTGTGGTTAATATCATATATGACGTATCTCCCTGCAGGTATCCTGTGTGTGGTTAATATCATATATGACGTATCTCCCAGCAGGTATCCTGTGTGTGGTTAATATCATATATGACGTATCTCCCTGCAGGTATCTGTGTGTGGTTAATATCA
>CM070488.1:35424242-35469242 GCA_036324585.1 Champsocephalus esox
CCATTACTAATCAATAATTTACCAAATCCAGTCAATACTAATCAATATTCAACAAATCCAGTCAATGCTAATCAATAATTCACCAAATCCAGTCAATACTGATCAATATTTACCAAATCCAGCCATTACTAATCAATAATTTACCAAATTCAGTCATTACTAATCAATGATTTACCAAATCCAGTCATTACTAATCAATAATTTACAAAATCCAGCCATTACTAATCAATATTCACCAAATCCAGTCATTACTAATCAATAATTTACAAAATCCAGCCATTACTAATCAATATTCACCAAATCCAGTCATTACTAATAAATAATTTACAAAATCCAGCCATTACTAATCAATATTCACCAAATCCAGTCATTACTAATCAATATTCACCAAATCCAGTCATTACTAATCAATATTCACCAAATCCAGTCATTACTAATCAATAATTTACCAAATCCAGTCAATACTAATCAATATTCAACCAATCCAGTCATTACTAATCAATAATTCCCCAAATTCAGTCAATACTAATCAATAATTCCCCAAATACAGTCAATACTGATCAATATTTAAACGGAATAATTGTTAAATAAATGTTTTTTTAATTTACATTAATTACAAAAATATACTTAATAACCTTGTTGATTAATATGAATTAGTAATGAATACTTATGTATTAATAATTAATGACTTATCATTAGTTATTGATGAAAGAAAGTTTGATCTCTGATTGGCTTTTAATCAATAAACACATTTTATTGGACAGACAACCTGTCAATCAAGAAATCAAGAAATCACTCAAATCAGAACGAGGATTATATATTATTATAATAATAACAACAATAACAATAATAATAGTAATATTAATAATAATACTAAATGTTATCAAAGAGCTTAAAAAACAAGTATAATTATAATTAATATAAAGTAGTATAATTATAATAAAGTAGTATTATGATAAAGTAGTATAATGATAAAGTAGTATAATGATAAAGTAGTATAATAAAGTAGTAGTACTCACAGAGGCAGCATGCTGAAAACGTTTCAGGGAAAGTGAAGGAGAGAAAAAACTGAGACTGAAACTGAACGCCTCGTATTTATACACAGGGGGAGGGGCAATACGACTGAACCCTCATATTTATACACAGGGGGAGGGGCAATACTACTGAACCCTCATATTTATACGTAGGGGGAGGGGCAATACTACTGAACCCTCGTATTTATACACAGGGGGAGGGGCAATACTACTGAACCCTCGTATTTATACACATATACACCTGCAGACCGAGGACTCAGTCAGAAGCCCCGTGAGCCTTACTACATATACACTACATACACTATATACATCATATACACTATATACCTTATATACACTATATACAATATAAACATTATATAGGTTATATTCACAATATTAATAGATAGAATCAGAGGATGAAACCCTCTTTAATGTTCTCACATGCAGAGGAAACAGTGAAATGTGTTCTCTGCTGTGAACCCATTCTAGCACCAGGAGTCTAGCACCAGGAGTCTAGTACCAGGAGTCTAGAACCAGGAGGCTAGTACTAGAAGTCTAGCACCAGTAGTCTAGTACTAGGAGAGTCTAGTACCAGGAGTCTAGTACCAGGAGTCTAGCACCAGGAGTCTAGCACCAGGAGTCTAGTACCAGGAGTCTAGCACCAGGAGTCTAGTACCAGGGGTCTAGCACCAGGAGTCTAGCACCAGGAGTCTATTACCAGGAGTCTAGCACCAAGGGTCTAGTACCAGGAGTCTAGTACTAGGAGTTTAGAACTAGGGGTCTAGCACCATGAGTCTAGCAACAGGAGTCTAGTACCATGAGTCTAGTACCAGGAGCCTAGGACCAGGATTCTAGCACCAGGAGTCTAGCAGAAGGAGTCTAGCACCAGGAGTCTAGTACTAGGAGTCTTACACCAGGAGTCTAGCACTAGGAGTCTAGCACCAGGAGTCTAGCACCAGGATTCTAGTACGAGGAGTCTAGCACCAGGAGGCTTGCACCAGGAATCTAGCACCAGGAGTCTAGTACGAGGAATCTAGTACGAGGAGTCTAGCACCAGGAGGCTTGCACCAGGAATCTAGCACCAGGAGTCTAGCACTAGGAGTCTTGCGCAAGGAGTCTAGTACCAGGACTCTAGGACCAGGAGTCCAGAACCAGGAGACTAGAACCAGGAGTCCAGCACCAGGAGTCTAGTACCAGGAGTCTAGCACCAGGAGTCTAGAAAAATGAGTCTAGTACCTGGAGTCTAGTACCAAGAGCATAGTACCAAGAGTATAGTACCAGCAGTCTAGTACCAGGAGTCTAGTACCAGGAGTCTAGTACCAGGAGTCTAGCACCAGGAGTATAGTACCTGGAGTCTAGTACCAGGAGTCCATCACCAGGAGTCTAGCACCAGGAGTCCAGTACCAGGAGTCTAGTACCAGGAGTCTAGCACCAGGAGTCCAGCACCAAGAGTTTAGTACCAGGAGTCTAGTACCAGGAGTCTAGCACTAGAGGTCTAGTACTAGGAGTCTAGTACTAGGGGTCTAGCACCAGGAGTCTAGTACTAGGGGTCTAGCACCAGGAGTGCTAGCCGAAGGAGTCTAGCACCAGGAGTCTAGGACCAAGAGTCTAGCAGCAGGAGTCTAGCACCAGGAGTCTAGTACTAGGAGTCTACTACCAAAGGTATAGTACCAGGAGCCTAGACTAGTAGGCTAGTACTAGGAGTCTAGCACCAGGAGTCTAGCACAAGGAGTCTAGCACCAGGAGTCTAGTACCAGGAGTCCAGCAGCATGAGTCTAGCACCAGGGTCTAGCACCAGGAGCCTAGTACCAGGAGTCTAGCACCAGGAGTCTAGTACCAGGAGTCTAGAAACAGGAGTCTAGTACCAGGAGTCTAGGACCAGGAGTCTAGAAGAAGGAGTCTAGCACCAGGAGTCTAGCACCAGGAGTCTAGCACCATGAGCCTAGCACCATGAGCCTAGCACTAGGAGTCTAGCAACAGGAGTCTAGGACCAGGAGTCTAGTACCAGGAGTCTAGGACCAGGAGTCTAGAAGAAGGAGTCTAGTAGCAGGAGTCTAGTACCAGGAGTCTAGCACCAGGATTCTAGTACGAGGAGTCTAGTACGAGGTGTCTAGCACCATGAATCTAGCACCAGGAGTCTTGCACCAGGAATCTAGCACCAGGAGTCTAGTACTAGGAGTCTTGCGCAAGGAGTCTAGTACCAGGAGTCTAGTACCAGCAGTCTAGTACCAGGAGTCTAGTACCAGGAGTCTACTACCAGGAGTCTAGCACCAAGAGTATAGTACCAAGAGTATAGTATAAGGAGTCTAGTACCAGGAGTCTAGTACCAGCAGTCTAGTACCAGGAGTCTAGTACCAGGAGTCTAGTACCAGGAGTCTAGTACCAGGAGTCTAGTACCAGCAGTCTAGTACCAGTAGTCTAGTACCAGGAGTCTAGCACCAGGAGTCTAGTACCTGGAGTCTAGTCCCGGGAGTCCATCACCAGGAGTCTAGCACCAGGAGTCTAGCACTAGGAGTCTTGTGCAAGGAGTCTAGTACCAGGACTCTAGGACCAGGAGTCCAGAACCAGGAGACTAGAACCAGGAGTCCAGAACCAGGAGTCTAGTACCAGGAGTCTAGCACCAGGAGGCTAGCACCAATAGTCTAGTACCAGGAGTCTAGTACCAGGAGTCTAGTACCAATAGTCTAGTATAAGGAGTCTAATACCAGGAGTCTAGTACCAGGAGTCTAGTACCAGGAGTCTAGTACCAGGAGTCTAGTACCTGGAGTATAGTACCTGGAGTCTAGTACCAGGAGTCCATCACCAGGAGTCTAGCACCAGGAGTCCAGTACCAGGAGTGTAGTATCAGGAGTCTAGCACTAGGAGTCTAGCACCAGGAGTCCAGCACCAAGAGTTTAGTACCAGGAGTCTAGTACCAGGAGTCTAGCACTAGAGGTCTAGCACCAGGAGTCTAGTACTAGGGGTCTAGCACCAGGAGTCTAGCACCAGGAGTCTAGTACCAGGAGTCTAGCACCATTAGTCAGGAGCCAGGAGTCTATCACCATGAGCCTAGCACCATGAGCCTAGTACCAGGAGTCTAGTACTAGGAGTCTAGCACCATTAGTCAGGAGCCAGGAGTCTAGCACCATGAACCTAGCACCATGGGCCTAGTACCAGGAGTCTAGCACCATGAGCCTAGCACCATGAGTATAGCACCATGAGCCTAGAGTCAGGAGTCTAGCACCAGGAGTCTAGTACCAGGAGCCTAGTACCAGGAGTCTAGCACCAGGAGTCTAGTACCAGGAGTCTGGTACCAGGAGTCTAGCACCATGAGCCTAGCACCAGGAGTCTAGCACCATGAGCCTAGCACCAGGAGTCTAGCACCATGAGCCGAGCACTATTATATGTATTCTTCAGAGTGTCCCTGTTGATGCCAGCTCTACTCTCTCCGGCTCCTCTCAGCGAACTTCACGAGGGCGTCTCCTGAATGCTCTTCCTTCACGCGGAGCCTGTAAAGAGTCAGTTTGTGGAATGACTTCTGAATGTGTTTGAGAGCATCAGTTGTGTTGTCAGAGGTAGGGTTAGTGCTCAGTGGAAAGCCATTTGGCTGCTGCTGTAATCCATGTTATGGCAAGACACACTCAACCCAGAGAGGAGAAACGACCGTCCATCATCAGTTTAAGAAATGAAGGCCAGTCGATCCGGAACATGTCAAGAACTTTGAATTTGTCCTCAAGTGCACTCGCAAATACTGTCAAACGCTCTGATGAACCTGTCTCTCATGAGGAAAGGAAGAGCAAGTGGTACCTCCGCTCAGAGGATCAATACTTCCGGTACCTCTGCTAAAAGCATCAATACTTCAGAGGTACCTCAGAGGATCAGTACCTCAGTACTTCAGAGCATCAATACATCAGGTACCTCTGCTCAGAGCATCAATACATCAGGTACCTCTGCTCAGAGCATCAATACATCAGGTACCTCTGCTCAGAGCATCAATACATCAGGTACCTCTGCTCAGAGCATCAATACATCAGGTACCTCTGCTCAGAGCATCAATACATCAGGTACCTCCGCTCAGAGCATCAATACATCAGGTACCTCCGCTCAGAGCATCAATACATCAGGTACCTCCGCTCAGAGCATCAATACATCAGGTACCTCCGCTCAGAGCATCAATACATCAGATACCTCTGTACCTCAGAGGATCAATACATCAGGTACCTCCGCTCAGAGCATCAATACATCAGGTACCTCAGTACCTCAGAGCATCAATACATCAGGTACCTCTGCTCAGAGCATCAATACATCAGGTACCTCCGCTCAGAGCATCAATACATCAGGTACCTCCGCTCAGAGCATCAATACATCAGGTACCTCTGTACCTCAGAGCATCAATACATCAGGTACCTCCGCTCAGAGCATCAATACATCAGGTACCTCCGCTCAGAGCATCAATACATCAGGTACCTCCGCTCAGAGCATCAATACATCAGGTACCTCTGCTCAGAGCATCAATACATCAGGTACCTCTGCTCAGAGCATCAATACATCAGGTACCTCCGCTCAGAGCATCAATACATCAGGTACCTCTGTACCTCAGAGCATCAATACATCAGGTACCTCTGTACCTCAGAGCATCAATACATCAGGTACCTCTGCTCAGAGCATCAATACATCAGGTACCTCCGCTCAGAGCATCAATACATCAGGTACCTCTGCTCAGAGCATCAATACATCAGGTACCTCTGCTCAGAGCATCAATACATCAGGTACCTCAGTACCTCAGAGCATCAATACATCAGGTACCTCTGCTCAGAGCATCAATACATCAGGTACCTCAGTACCTCAGAGCATCAATACATCAGGTACCTCTGTACCTCAGAGCATCAATACATCAGGTACCTCCGCTCAGAGCATCAATACATCAGGTACCTCTGTACCTCAGAGCATCAATACATCAGGTACCTCCGCTCAGAGCATCAATACATCAGGTACCTCTGTACCTCAGAGCATCAATACATCAGGTACCTCTGCTCAGAGCATCAATACATCAGGTACCTCAGCTCAGAGCATCAATACATCAGGTACCTCTGTACCTCAGAGCATCAATACATCAGGTACCTCCGCTCAGAGCATCAATACATTAGGTACCTCTGCTCAGAGCATCAATACATCAGGTACCTCCGCTCAGAGCATCAATACATCAGGTACCTCAGTACCTCAGAGCATCAATACATCAGGTACCTCTGCTCAGAGCATCAATACATCAGGTACCTCTGTACCTCAGAGCATCAATACATCAGGTACCTCTGCTCAGAGCATCAATACATCAGGTACCTCTGTACCTCAGAGCATCAATACATCAGGTACCTCAGTACCTCAGAGCATCAATACATCAGGTACCTCTGCTCAGAGCATCAATACATCAGGTACCTCTGTACCTCAGAGCATCAATACATCAGGTACCTCCGCTCAGAGCATCAATACATCAGGTACCTCCGCTCAGAGCATCAATACATCAGGTACCTCAGTACCTCAGAGCATCAATACATCAGGTACCTCTGTACCTCAGAGGATCAATACATCAGGTACCTCTGTACCTCAGAGCATCAATACATCAGGTACCTCCGCTCAGAGCATCAATACATCAGGTACCTCAGTACCTCAGAGGATCAATACATCAGGTACCTCAGTACCTCAGAGGATCAATACATCAGGTACCTCCGCTCAGAGCATCAATACATCAGGTACCTCTGTACCTCAGAGCATCAATACATCAGGTACCTCTGCTCAGAGCATCAATACATCAGGTACCTCTGCTCAGAGCATCAATACATCAGGTACCTCCGCTCAGAGCATCAATACATCAGGTACCTCTGCTCAGAGCATCAATACATCAGGTACCTCTGCTCAGAGCATCAATACATCAGGTACCTCTGCTCAGAGCATCAATACATCAGGTACCTCTGCTCAGAGCATCAATACATCAGGTACCTCTGCTCAGAGCATCAATACATCAGGTACCTCTGCTCAGAGCATCAATACATCAGAGTTGTAAGGTGGACAAGGAGGTGTGGGGGGGGGCTTTGCTTGTGACACTGTTGGTGATTTATTCAGATTTCAAGGGGACCACAGCATTCTGTAGCGTCAGCAACATATAAATCATAACCAGATAATTCCATGTGTGTTCTTTCATAGTTTTGATGTCTTTAGTATTAATCTACAATGTCGAACATTTTTAAATAAATATAAAACTTCGAATGAGAAGGTGTGTCTTTTGACTGGTAGTGTACACCATAAACATATTGACCATATTTACCATATACATTATATACATACACACCATATACATTATATACATACACACCATATACATTATATACATACACACCATATACATTATATACATACCATATACAGAGTTCCAGCCACAGGGGGTCTTCAGTACCTGACCCTCCCCCCGGTCCCTCTGTATCGAAGCGCTGTTATTTGGAAGTGTGTTCGTGCTGTCTGTGGGAATCAGAGCAGAACCTGAGTGCAGCGACCTGCAGCAGGACATCCTGAAACCAGAGAGGGTCTGCAGGGTCCAGAGAGCGGGCCACCTGTAGCAGGACATCCTGAAACCAGAGAGGGTCTGCAGGGTCCAGAGAGCAGATTAGAGCTGAGGCTCTGGACCGGATCCAGAGGACGGATTAAAGGCACTTTAAGGTCCAGCTTGTTCTGTCTGACTGCAGCTTGTCTGGATCTCTGTAACCAAGAGCTGTGGGACGGCAACATGAGCCCTTTGAGCCGGAAGAGACCTGCAGACCCCCCCTCAACAAATAACATGAACCCAGTGAGCCGCCAGAGACCTGAGGCCTGCACTACGAAGCCGGATGTTCTCTTAGCGGCTAACTTCAGGGTAAACTCTGGGTCTCCGGTCCTACAAAGCTGGTTCTCTTTTTAGCGGGCTAGATCTCCATGGTAACTGATGCTGAGCGGCTAGATCTCCATGGTAACTGATGCTGAGCGGCTAGATCTCCATGGTAACTGATGCTGAGCGGCTAGCCTGCTCCGGAGCAGGTTAGGTTGCAGGCTAAGAGCTCAACTCAGTGAAAGCACCGCCTGCTGACCAATCAGAGCTCAGTGTGCGGAGTTTAAAGCGATCAAGTCAAATCACAGGAGAAAGGAAACACAGAAAAGCTGCCGTTGCAGGAAAGACGGCCGGCAAAAATCACCGACGTTGTAATAGTCCTTTATGTTATATAGTTGACCGCTGACTGATGCGGGCTTACATACACACCGCATCACACCGCAGCCGCACCCCATCAGTAACGTCCTGATGGCACTATATACTACAGACGTGAACATGAACATGAACAGAACATCACCTCCATCTCCAGAGCAGTCTGACTATTAGAACATTAGTGTTAAGAAAGCACTTAAATATCTGCCTCAACATCAGAACCCGGATCAGAGTACACTAAGTCCAGTCCGCGGCACATCACTTCATGATGTATCACATGTCTCTGATCCGAGTCCCTGAGCGTGTCTGGCCGTGCAGCACCCTCAGCGTCACAGACTGGATGCAGAAGCATTATGTTAGCAACACGTTGAGTTGAGGACACTCTGAGTCAGAGGTGATGAGAGTCAGACGGTGTGTTAGACGGGCCGTGACATCATGAACCTGCTGATGGACGCATTCCAACACTTGTTCTGCTCCAGCTGTGTTCTCCTTGCAGCTGCAGCTCTGAGGCTTTGATCCTGATCAAGTGTTTGAGTCATGTTTAAAGTTTAACTTCTTCATGTGTCTAATATTAGAGTTCCCTTTTCATTCAGGAAGTATGACGCTGCGCTGTCAGTAGCTTCTCCATGTTTGTGATTGGTCAGTGTTGCTAGCCCCGCCCCTTTCATGTGAACGCACTCTCAGCCGGAGATGAGGAACCCTGGTTTGAGTTACCGAGTTGATAACCAGCGTCGTAGGACCGCTTAGCGAGATCGCGTTTGTTTTGGGTTAGTTAAAGGACACCTATCATATTATATTTGAACAATATATTGTAGGGCCATACCTATATAAAGTATATAAATATAGTTTCTTTTTCAAAATACCAAAAAGATCCTGCATTTTAGCCATGCCTCATTTCGCTCTATGTGCTCTTTCCAGCGCTGTTATTGCAGGGGGCTGATTCTGTGAGCTGCAGCTGACCACGCCCCCCTGCAGCTGACCACGCCCCCCTGCAGCTGACCACGCCCCCCTGCAGCTGACCACGCACCCCTGCAGGAGAGGGGAGCGTGCTCTAAGATCACCTGCTTATTCTTATAGAAGTAAGAAGAGAAGTGACGGGGCAGAAACCCTCCTTTTACGCAGCGGTCCAGACATAGACATCAAACGGCGACACATATTCAGTGTGCAGTTCCTCTGGCATTAGGGCAGGGATATCTAGATACTTCCCAAGGTCTGACATCATGCAGTGTGCTCCTGTTAATGCAAGCAACGATGTTTTCAAATCTGTAATCAAAAAGCTCCTCAAAAATTGAATAACCTTGAATTTTTAGCCTTAAATATAGAAGTGGCAAAGGGTCAAAGGTCATGGTAGTGAGTTGTTACAGACCCCCCTCAGCTGGCAAGGACTCCTTGTCTTCACTAGCAAATATTTTATCACAACTAGACTACAAGGAAATAGTGCTGCTTGGAGGTTTGAATTGGGACTGGTTAACTGCAGTGTCAGAGGATTTAAAAACCTTTGTATCTCTTTGAATGTTACTCAGACTGTGGACAGTCCTACTCGCCCTAAAATTAAGTCCCTAATAAATCCTCCCTAATTGATCTCATTCTAACTAATGTTTCCCATAAATACTCATCTGTGGGAGTATTTGAGAATGATCTGAGTGATCACTGTGTTGTAGCCACCATCAGGGACACTAAGGTCCAAAAGGTTAAACCTTGCATCATCATCAAGAGAGACATAAAACATTTTGTTGAGCAGGGTTTTGTTCATGATCTGTTTGATTTTGATTGGGATAAAATCGATCTGTGTGCTGATGTTGAAACCGCATGGTCTTATTTTCATCTTGGTGTTATGGAGGTCATTGATAGACGTGCACCCTGCGTACATTCAGAGTGAAGGGACGAGACAATCCTTGGTTCTCTGCTGAGCTGTCTAGTCTCCTTCATGAGAGAAACAAGGCCTGGGCAAAGGCTAGGAGATCAGGCTCAGAGATAGAGTGGCTGCACTCAGGCAGCTAAGGAATAGCTTCACTTCACATGTCAAAAGTGCAAAGTCGAAGTACTATCTGTCAGTTTCCACAGAAAACCTAAATAATCCTAGGAAATGTTGGAAAGCCATAAAATCGATATCCACGGTGATATCCGTAATGAGCTCCTCAGCACCTGCTCTCTGTCGGACAGGGCTCTATGCTCAGCTGCTTTAATGAGCTCCTCCGTGCCTCACCTCAGCACCTGCTCTCTGTGGGACAGGGCTCTATGCTCAACTGCTTTAATGAGCTCTGTGTGTCCTGTGGCTCTCTGCTTGATTCTGTCACTCACTCTGCTTCTGTAAACACCACAGTCCGTGACTCTGAACAACGTGGTCTGGAAAACCCTTTCAGTTTTACTCCTTTTACTGTTGATGTTGTTCATGAAGCTTTATCTAAGTTAGATCCTAGGAAACCGGCCGGCCCGGACAACGTAGAACCTTTCTTTTTAAAGATAGAGCAGATGTTATTGCTCCTCCTCTTACTTCTCTTTGTAACCTCTCCCTCAGCACTAACACAAGTCCTAAAGTGTGGAAGTCAGCGTATGTCCTGCCTTTACTGAAAGGAGGGGAGGCCACCTTATTAAATAACTATAGACCCGTCTCTAAGTGGTCAGTTCTGGCTCAGGCTCTTGAACGCCTCGTGAGTGAACAGGTAAAGGTGTTTCTATGTAACCATGACTTCCTGTCTGAGCACCAGTCAGGCTTCAGAAAGCAGCGCAGCACCATCACTGCCACGATGAGCGTGTGAACGATGTGGAGAGTATCTTAGATGATAAGCAGAGTTGAGCAGCTCTGTCTGTTGACCTGTCCAAAGCGTTCGACACGTGGATCATCTCATCTTGAAGCAGAGGCTGCTCAGTGTCGGCATGTCCAGCCGTGCAGTGGGTGGTTTGTGAACTACCTCTCTGAAAGGTCCCATGTGCTCACTCTGATGGGCTGTCTTCTGAGTGGTTAAACATTTCTAATGGTGTACCACAAGATTCTGTTTTAGGACCACTTTTATTCTCCATCTCCATCTACAGCTTAGGGGAACATGTGGATGAAGCTACTTCACATCATGCGGATGATCCCGTGATGTTCTGAGCAGGTCCCTCATTCAGGAGCTGGTGTTACATCACAGGCTGTTTCTAACACTCCTCAGACTCAGCGCTCTGAACTAAAGCTTCTTCTGATGTGGATCAAACCAAGGCAACGCTCTTTCTAAATCTAAACAGACTCCAGAGTCTGTTTTAGATATTGTTACTATGCAAGGAACAAAACTTGAAGTTGTTGCCTGTTACAAATACCTTGGTTTATGGCTTGATGATTGTCTCTCTTTTAAACTTCAGGTCTCTAACCTGCTTAAAAAGCTGAGGGTGAGGCTAGGTTTCTTCTACAGGGACAAGTCCTGTTTCTCGCTTGAGGCCAGGAAAAGGTTCTGTGACCTTTGACCTGTGCTGGACTCTGGGGATCTGGTCTATATGAATGCACCGGCCCATTGCCTGGTCAAGTTAGATGCTGCGTATCACAGTGCTCTGAGATGTGTGACAGACTGTAAAGCATTAACCCTTCACTGTACCCTGTATACCAAGGCAGGTCTGCCTTCACTAACTGCACGGAGGCTCAGTCACTGGTACGCGTTCATCTATAAAGCCATGTTGGGTAAACTACCTTGTTATATCTGCTCTCTGATCTCTCGGCGAATTGAAAGTACGTATTGCCTGAGATCTCATGATGTTGTTTAATTAAATGTTCCAAGTGCTCGGACTGTCTTAGGGAAGAAAGCTTTTAGATGAGCAGCTCCTCTCACTTGGAACAGTCTGCACAGCTGTTTGAAACTGAGCACTTTGGTTCCCCTGCATCACTTTGAAACTCGGCTGGGTGACATGCTGTCTGATACTCATGGTACCTGTCACTGTGAATAGAGTTTGTAAACTGTACATTATGTTGGATGTCATCCTTATTGTTGTTCTGTTGTTTTTATGTTACATGTGTAACTAATGTCCTGCAGGTCACCCTTGAAAAAGAGATCTTTTGATCTCAAGGGGCTTCACCGGGTTCAATAAAGGCTACAATGTGTAATTTGTTGACACACACACATGACCCCTACCTGACCCCCCCAACACACACCTGACCCCAAGCGCACATACACCTGACCCACACATACACCTTACCCCCCTCCCCCCCCACACACACACACACACACACACACACACACACACACACACACACACACACACACACACACACACACACACACACACACACACACACACACACCTGACCCCCACACACACACCTGATCCCCCCACACACACACACCTGACCCCCCCCCCACACACACACCTGACCCCCACACACACCTGACACAGAAACCTTGTAATATAAAAAGTTATTAATGTAAGAACTCCACTGGTTTCATTATGATATCTGTTTTGGTCATCTCCATCTTGGTATTTGGTCATCTCCATCTTGGTTTTTGGTCATCTCCATCTTGGTATTTGGTCATCTCCATCTTGGTTTTTGGTCATCTCCATCTTGGTTTTTGGTCATCTCCATCTTGGTTTTGGGTCATCTCCATCTTGTTTTTGGTCATCTCCATCTTAGTTTTTGGTCATCTCCATCTTAGTTTTTGGTCATCTCCATCTTGGTTTTTGGTCATCTCCATCTTGGTATTTGGTCATCTCCATCTTGGTTTTGGGTCATCTCCATCTTAGTTTTTGGTCATCTCCATCTTAGTTTTTGGTCATCTCCATCTTAGTTTTTGGTCATCTCCATCTTGGTTTTTGGTCATCTCCATCTTGGTTTTTGGTCATCTCCATCTTGGTTTTTGGTCATATCCATCTTGTTTTTTGGTCATCTCCATCTTGGTTTTCAGACCAAGAAGTGAAGGTTAGGGTTGTAAGAGGAGAACATTGACCCAAGTTGGATTTCAGATCAATCGATTGCTGGTTTTATGATTTCAGATGAATATGTCTTTTTTTTCATCATAATAAAGATTCATGGACTCAGTGAGTTGTGACAAGGTTTGTCAGTTCAACATTTATTAGCAGTATGTACACATTACAGTGTGAATACAGATCTCAGATCAGCAGCTGGTTTAATTTTCTGCAGACAGACAGACAGACAGACAGACAGACAGACAGACGAACAGGTTAGAGCAAAGTTTTTATTTAACCAAATGGAGCCAACCAATCAGGAATGAGCGGAGAATAATACATAAACAGGAAGCAGAAGGTAGATGTTCAGCTTGTTGTTGTTGTCGTCATGGCAAATGTATTGTACACTGTAGGCATGGCTCTGATTGAGAGAAAACACAAAATCCCCAGCAAGTTTATTTCACTAACTTTGTTCATGCAGATTGTCCTGTTAGCATTACATTACAATACATTACATTACATTGTTACATTGCATTTAGCTGAGGCTTTTATCCAGAGCGACTTACAATAAGTGCGTTCGACCAACAAAATACAACCTTGAAGAAAACAGAACTTACTCAGGTAAGACAACTTTTATGAGCAGCTCCACTTGCTGGAACAATCTTCAGCAGGAAGTGAAACTGAGCAATCTCATTCCTCTGCATGTTTTTAAAGCTAGGGTAAATGAAATGCTTGCTGATACAATGGGCTCTTGTAAATGTCTATAACTATGTATCCTGTAAATATAATGTATAATGTCCTTTATTGTTTTATGTTTCATGTGGAACCTATATGCTGCAGGTCTCCCTTGAAAAAGAGACATATGATCTCAATGGGACCAATCTGAATAAATAAAGGTTTAAAAAAAAATCTTAAAGTACATCAGGCTTCATAGAGCAAAAACATTTCAAGTGCTAATTAGCTGGCTTTAGATAAGCCAGTCCTTTGTTAGTATATAAGTGCTTTGTTAGTAGTTCTATCCTCGAAGTGGAGTCGAAAGAGATGAGTTTTCAGTCTGCGCCGTTACAACATTCCTCATCTAGAACTTCCCTGATAAAAAGCTCATTGTCTTAATGAAGTGGGTTTCATGGTGATGTCTGTTTGGTGAGTCAATCAGAACCACTCAGTCATCACGGACATGAGCAGAATAAGGAAACTCTGAGGCCAAACATTCACACACATATCAGTCCAACGATAAGTCACTTGAAATGTGTTTCCTTCATTTTATACCCTAGTTTCTCATTGGATGCACGTGATGTTGGCATGTCCCACACACTGCTCTGCTAACTACAGTGTGTGTAATAAGTGATTACATTATACTACATTTTTTAAATAGTCGTATGGTTTTATTGTCCACAACGAGTTATTTTATCAAACGAGTAATTTTGATCATATTCTATCTTCATAATAATATTAACATGTTGCATGTGTCCCTGACATCGAGGGGAAACTGCCCCATAGAACACATCTGATGTTTTCAGTGACATGAGACGGTGGCTAGTTGTAGAGTACGTTTTTAAACTGATATTTGGTCATTGTAATCATATTATGTGTGTAGTTGGATGTTGTCAAGCTTAACATATCCACTCTGTCATAGTGAAATGTCAATTCATATAAAAACCTTTCAGAAATGTGGAATATATTTGTTACACAGTACACAGTCGCCTTGCTAACTGAATCATGTTGCTAACTGAAGCTCCACCATGTGCTCATGACATGCTAATAGTAGCCACAAATGTCCACCCTGTCCTTATCCACCCTGCCATTGTCCACCCTTCCATTGTCCACCCTGCCCTTGTCCACCCTGCCATTGTCCACCCTGTCAATGTCCACCCTGTCCTTGTCCACCCTGTCCTTGTCCACCCTGTCATTGTCCACCCTGTCCTTGTCCACCCTGTCCTTGTCCACCCTGTCCATGTCCACCCTGCCCTTGTTCACCCTGTCATTGTCCACCCTGTACTTATCCACCCTGTCCTTGTCCACCCTGTCATTGTCGACCCTGCCCTTGTCCACCCTGTCCTTGTTCACCCTGTCCTTGTCCACCCTGCCAGCAAGCCTTCCTGACAGGGTGGACATGGTAAAAATAGTTTGCCATCATTTCATTATTATCCAAATACTTTTTCCATTAACTGAAATATATTGTTGAGAAAGGGACGATAGCTTTCTGAAAATGTCCATTTTATAATCACGATGTAATTACAAAGTATTTACTCTACTTTGAATGTGTCCATGACAGGGTGGATACATTTTGCTGTTTGCATGTACATTGTCTGCCTGCAATTAATTTATAAAAATTGTAGGAGCTTGACCAACATCCATTTCTAACAGCAAAACATATACTCAATGAATATGAAGTTCAATGGAAAATCTCAGCTTTGTTTAGTCTCAAATGCGCTGTATGGTGATATTGACTCAGGTACGTTGTTTACCCTGTTCACCTGCAGTGTGTACAACATGTATGTTTCTTCAGTTTTGACAGATTTAATGTACGTTTCTTCAGTTTTGACAGATTTAATGTACGTTTCTTCAGTTTTGACAGTGTTACCTGCAGATGGTGAGCATTCACAGTCCACAGTTGGAGCGTCTAAATCCCTGCGTAAAGAAGAAGAAAGAGATTTACGTCTGGTTGATGAAATAATGAATGAAATGCACACCTCGCTGCTGATTCTGACAGTGAGTCCAAAAATAAGTAATTGTGCTGCTGATCTTTGTGGATTGGACTGTTTCTGCATTGAGGCTCGTGCCTGCACATTACGTAATTTAACATTGGGCAAATATCTTCATTTGCTTAGCAGCAGTTCACCTTTCAGGGAGCTTTGATAATTTCATGCTCTCTTTTGCCTGATTCGGGGCAGGTTTAGCTTGTGTTGTTAGATCATGGAGTGAAATATACGGGGACAGGACACGATCAGTGCTAGGACATTTACCGGCGGCGGTGGTGGAGTCCACAGGTTGGACCAGTTGCTGGTCAGCAGATGGTCCTACGAAAAAAACAACAACATTAGAGGTAAAATCAAAATGTACTTCTGCAACACCACAGGTCTGTTTACATCAGTCATGACTTCATGTCTTCTGTTAATTCTTCCCGATTCTTACCGAATGAATTTCTGAATTCTCATCATTACCTCTGAACTAATTTAACTCTTATTTATATCTTTCTTTAATTTGAAACATTTGCTGTCTCTTTGTTTGCAGTAAAACTACTAGCCTGATGTCCATCACATTCGGAGGATGAGTGTATCATAACCTCCTTTCAAATTAATTGAAACTGTTGAGATCTATACCTATATCCCTAAACTCTTCATTTCATACCAATTTTTTGTCTTATTCAGAGTTGCTTCTCTAGGAACTCTGACCATGGTTTAGTTTTACCTTCCGTGTCTGGGTGAGAGTGCTCCGGGTTCCCCTCATCCTTGTCTGTGTTGGAAGGGTCCAACAGGTCAGGGCTGTCATCTTTCTTTGGCTCATATTCACTATTATTAGCGTCAGGCTTAATGGCTCCGTCACTCTTCTTTTCGTCTGTTTCATCCATCGTGGCATCATTTTCTTTGATTCCTCCCCCCTCCGAGTCTTTCTCCTCTGACGTATCATCTCCCTCCATCACATCCTCTCCTGATTCCTTTGGATCCTTTTCCCCTATATCATCTCCCTCCTTCTCCTCCTCCCCGGTTGCTAGCGATACCCCCTCATACGGGCCCTTATCGTCCATGCTATCATCTTTCTCTGTAAGCACCTCAGAGCCAGTACTAGTATCAACACCCGAGTCATTAGAGTCAGTACTAGTATCAGAGCCCGAGTGGGATTCTTTAGAGTCAGTGACGGGCTTAGCAATCTTAGGGTCATCATCTGGCCCGGTTTCGTCAGAGTCAGAGTCAGTAACGGGCTTAGCAATCTTAGGGTCATCATCTGGCCCGGATTCGTCAGAGTCAGTGACGGGCTTAGCTACCTTAGAGTCATCATCTGGTCCGGATTCGTCAGAGTCAGAGACGGGCTTAGCTACCTTAGAGTCATCATCAGGCCCAGATTCGTCAGAGTCAGAGTCAGTGACGGGCTTAGCTACCGTAGAGTCATCATCAGGCCCAGATTCGTCAGAGTCAGAGTCAGTGACGGGCTTAGCTACCGTAGAGTCATCATCAGGCCCAGATTCGTCAGAGTCAGAGTCAGTGACGGGCTTAGCTACCTTAGAGTCATCATCTGGTCCGGATTCGTCAGAGTCAGAGACGGGCTTAGCTACCTTAGAGTCATCATCAGACCCAGATTCGTCAGAGTCAGAGTCAGTGACGGGCTTAGCTACCTTAGAGTCATCATCAGGCCCAGATTCGTCAGAGTCAGAGTCAGAGACGGGCTTAGCTACCTTAGAGTCATCATCAGGCCCAGATTGGTCAGAGTCAGAGTCAGTGACGGGCTTAGCTACCGTAGGGTCATCATCAGGCCCAGATTCGTCAGAGTCAGAGTCAGAGTCAGTGACGGGCTTAGCTGTTTTAGGGTCATCCTCAGGCCCAGATTCGTCAGAGTCAGAGTCAGTGACGGGCTTAGATACCTTAGAGTCATCATCAGGCCCAGATTCGTCAGATTCAGAGTCAGTGATGGGCTTAGCTACCTTAGAGTCATCATCAGGCCCAGATTCGTCAGATTCAGAGTCAGTGACGGGCTTAGCTGTTTTAGGGTCATCCTCAGGCCCAGATTCGTCAGAGTCAGAGTCAGCGTCAGTGACAGGCTTAGCTACCTTAGAGTCATCCTCAGGCCCAGATTCGTCAGAGTCAGAGTCAGCGTCAGTGACGGGCTTAGCTACCTCAGAGTCATCACCTGGCCCGGTTTCGTGAGAGTCAGTGACGGGCTTAGCTACCTCAGAGTCATCACCTGGCCCAGATTCGTGAGAGTCAGTGACGGGCTTAGCTATCTTAGGGTCATCCTCAGGCCCAGATTCGTCAGAGTCAGAGTCAGTGTCAGTGACGGGCTTAGCTACCTCAGAGTCATCATCTGGCCCGGATTCGTCAGAGTCAGCGTTAGTGACGGGGACAGTGGTGTCATTAGACCCAGGTTCTTTAGAGTTGGCGAGCACGGCAGGATTCAGCTCTTCCACTGAGCTGACATCAGCGTCGGTGCTTTCAGCTGCGTTCTCATTGGTCTCTGGGGATTCAAGATTGTGCACACTTGTAAATGATGTATCATGTCTTCTGTACACGCCGGTCTGATGAATCCAAAATAGGCCTAGCCTAATGCTAGCTACAGAGCTAATTACTGCTGCTCTGGATGCAGTATTAACATGTGGTTTTGGCTAATTGCTTCAGAACAATAATTATTACATGTGGTTTTGTTCATTAAACTAATGCCCAGCCCTGTTGGTGAGTATTACTGTGCTCAGGCTAAGATCCCAGGGTTACTGTGTACATGCAGCAGCAGTCATTATCATGCAGTTTTGTGTGGGTCAGGATCAAGCTCTTATCATGGATCATGTCATGTTGTTTAATGCCACACATTGGATCTGAATGAACTACAGCTAAAGACAGGCGACAAACTGACCTTGTGTTTCAGCAGACTCGGCTGACTTGGATGATTCTGAAACAGTTGGAGACAAAATGTTTCATGGTTTGTTTTCAGGGAATCTAATATCCTCATTCTTTAGTGAGCTGGGTCTTAGCTTTCTCTTCTTTTTTTTACAGCTATAGAGGTGCCTAAAACCATGAGTGTCAAACAAGCTAAGACATTTCATGTAGGAAAGGAGTCTGATTACCTCGTTCAGAGTCACTGTCAGAAGATTCTGTGGAGAGAAATCAACGTGTTCAATCATCACTCCGTCACAGGTCATACGGATTACACACAAAGGTAGTAGTATCAGCCCGCTGTTCTATATTTGTTTGTTTGTTTCCGACATTTCAAATTCATGTTTCTCATCAGAGTTTGTGTAGAGAGTAGGGCATGGTGGACAGATGAGCCGACGAGGCTGCTGTTCAGGTCCTTTATGTAACCAAAAGTCAACCTCACATATTTAACAGACGCCATGATCGCTTCCTGTACCAAATGACTCCAATTTGTTTCTGAAAAATACCGCATTACAATAATTTCCTATACTTTGTTTTCTAGATATAAAGAATCTTCCTAATTTAACCTAACAATTTTGCTATCTGGATCCTATAGAAGTGATTTTTTTCTAGAGGTAACCAATTAATATTTATTACCAGACTTTACCGATGTATTTCTCATTCTAAAGTAGTATTGCTTTCTGGATCCTATAGAAGTAATCTTGTTTTCTTGAGGTAACCAATTACTTTTGCCTCTTAGACTTTTGCCAAGTGTCTTTCATTATTTACCTAACCAAGTATTTCTGTTTTTGAGACTTACCAACAGTTATGATTTACCAAGTCAATCAATCAATGTTTATTGATAGCCACATATCACAAATGTTACATTTGTCTTAGTGGACTTCACAGTTTGTACAGAATATCAGTATGACAATACGAGACCCTCTGTCCTCAGACACTCTGTCCTCAGACCCTCTGTCCGTAGACCTTCTGTCCTCAGACCCTCTGTCCTCAGACCCTCTGTCCTCTGTCCTTAGACCCTCACATCGTACAAGGAAAAACTTCCGGAGAAAACCCACAGTTTAAAGGAACATGGGAGAAACCTCAGGGAGAGCAGCTGAGGAGGGATCCCTCTCCAGGACGGACAGACGTGCAATAGATGCCGTGTGGAAATTGAAGAGATAATACATTTGCAACATGGGTAGTCCAAATGTTTGGAAATGCATGTGTGTATAATAGGAAGATGAATCCATGAGGATATCCATCCAGGACCGATGATCCAGGACCACAGCCACGACTCGCGATCCAGGGCTCGCGATGCCACCATGATCACCAAGTAATATCGTTTCAGAGAACTAATTACATAGTTTTGCTTTCGTAGCAATGGCTGAGTAGTTCTGTTTCTAGACCTGACCAGGAACAAGCAGTTTTGGTTTCTGGAGATCTTAAAAAGTAATGTTTGTTCCTAGGCGTCTGCAAAGTAGTTCAACTGAACCAAACTGAAACGAATGTGATTGGATCATGTCATGTTCTTTAACCCTGCAGCATATAATAAATTGGACATATTATAAATGCGCTATATGACAGACACATGGGATCTAAGACAGGAGACAAACTGACCTTGAGTTTCAGAAGACTCGGCTGACTCGGATGACTCTGAAACAGATTGAATTAAGTACAATCAATCCTAAAGAAGTGGTTTGGTTTCTAACCCTAAACCTTTTATGAATTGGGTGGGTTCTTCTGGATCGACTGAGTTATCTAGTTTAATAATTGTTACCAATAACGGTTTATTGGAAAAAATGTACTAGCTCTGTTTCTAACGCTAACCAACGAGTCCAAGTAGGCAGACAGGCAGGCAGACAGACAGACAGGTTACCTTGACTTTGTTCTTCAGAGGTTGTGTTCCCAGCAACTACTGTGGAGACAGTAAACATTTTTGAACAAATATGAATATATACGTACAAACAGTATAAATGTAATATATGTAATATATATTTAGGGTTAGGGTTGTGTTACCATCGTTCAGGTGATCCAGCAGTAGTTCAATTCTCTCTGAAACAACAGAAACATGAACACTTGTGGAAACATAGAATACTTTTTATTTATTAAATGCTAAATATACAAACTAATCTGCAGTAAAAAGTTAAAATGTAAAATAACTATGTTTCCTGTTGGACAGAGAGAGAGAGGGGGGGCTGTCTGTCATCTGTTTGGACTGTTCATTGAACAAAGACCAGGAGTCAGAGCAACAGGACCCACGACCGGCCAATCAGAGGCGTGAGAGCAGTCTAAGCCTCATCATGTGTTCATTGTGTATTCACTGGATTTACCTTTCTGACGTTACTGTGATGTTACTGTGACGTTACTGTGACGTTACTGTGACGTTACTGTGACGTTACTGTGATGTTACAGTGACGTTACTGTGACGTTACTGTGACGTTCTGTGACGTTACTGTGACGTTACTGTGATGTTCTGTGACGTTACTGTGATGTTCTGTGATGTTCTGTGATGTTCTGTGATGTTACTGTGACGTTTCTGTAACGTTACTGTGACGTTACTGTGACGTAACTGTGATGTTACAGTGACGTTACTGTGACGTTCTGTGACGTTACTGTGACGTTACTGTGACGTTACTCTGACGTTACTGTGCCGTTACTGTGACGTTACTGTGACATTACTGTGCCGTTACTGTGACGTTACTGTGACGTTACTGTGACGTTACTGTGCCGTTACTGCGCCGTTACTGTGATGTTACTTTGATATTACTCTGATATTACTGTTGTGTTACTGTCATATTACTGTGATTTTACTCAGTGGGGTAGTGCCTTAGTAACAACATAATATATCACATGTCTTCTGCTGTTGTTTACTGTGATTTATTTTTGACATTTTCTCTAAAAAATATTTATCTTTACTGTTTAATTGTCATACTTACCATCAGCTGCTGTTTCATCTGCAACAGAACAAACACATTTATGTATATTTATTTTTGAAGTGCTTAAATTACTTATAGGTAGATAGTTAATTCATCCCAAATTATTTTGTGGCAAGTATATATAGTAAGAATACACATTTTAGATTAAATAATTTAAATTGACACTAGCAGCAAGTATTTTGAAATGCAGAGCCTTTGGATTAAATACACATTTTAAATGTACTATACAGCTGATTTCAAGATTTCAATATTTACAGGTTACCTGGGACTGGAGCTGCAAGAGAAAGACCCGCAAAGGCAAGAAGCAGCAATATTACACACCTGTAACACACACACACACACACACACACACACACACACACGCACACACGCACGCACGCACGCACGCACGCACAATCCAAAGTGATGAACAATCAGCACAATAACATTTCTCCAGATGTTTTTGCTTCATTGAGACAATTATTTGAAACGTTTTATCTTTATGTGTGGCTGCATGAAAACCAAAGGTCTTATGAAGCTAGTTTGAGGAGTGTAACTGAATCCAGATCAATAAAATCAAATATTACACATAAAATATAAAATGCTTTTAAATAAGGAAAGAGTCTGTTTCTTCCTGATTAATGTGCTTTATCTGCCTGTGAGCTGCAGGGGGTAGTATTGCAGTACTCCGTGAAGTATCGCAGTACTCGGTGTAGTATTGCAGTACTCGGTGTAGTATTGCTGAGTGTCTTTGTGTCTCAGCAGACAGAGGCTCTCTGTTGAACGTATGGAGGATCAGATCAGAGGGGGAGTCGAGTGTCGGCGAGAACACTGAGGCTTTATGTCCAAACTCCACCGTCACATACATATATATAAATATACTTTTATATATATATATATACATACATACATATATATATATATACATACATATATATGACTTATTGTATTTACGTATAAATATATGTTTACAAATATAAACATTCATACATGTATACTAATGACTTTGCATTCAGGAAGTCATCCCCTCCATCTGAAGGATTCTCATCTCAAACAGAAACACTTTCTCTGACTTTCATCAAACACATTTTGCGCAGGGATCCAAAAGAAAAGTGATTTTAAATAAATAATGTTGGTTTATATATCTTTATATATATTGTAAACTGCCTCTCCATTTATTCGTGTTAAGTATAAGATCCGCCTTCAGAAAAATATAGACGCAGATATACCGTACATAAATATACAAAGACAACACTGGAAGGATTATTACTCAATACATCTGAATCATTTTCATTCAACTGAATACATTATTTAAACTCACCCTCGCAGCATGTTTTCTCTCAGCGGGTCCACAGAAAAACTTTCAGTGTTTCTGAACACAGACCAGAGACCCTGCTTTATACTCACAACTCCCCCTTTTCTTCCTCTTCCTCCTCCTACTCCTCCTCTCATTGTGTGTGTGTGTGTGTGTGTGTGGTGTGTATTTGTCAGAAACTGAAACTTTGGTTTCTTCCTGAAGTCCTGCTTGAGTCTGTCATCATCATCATTCTTATTTTTGTTGTTATTATTTGGGAGGCGTGTGGTGCAGTGGGTTGTGAGTTGGTATTCGGATCAGGAGGTCACAGGTTCAAACCCCACTGCAGTGAGCATGTAATTGTGTCCCTGGGCAAGAAATTTCACCCCAAATTGCTCCTCTGGGGATTGCCCGCAGTATTGAGTATGTAAGTTGCTTTGGATAAAAGCGTCTAACAAGTGACATGTAATATTATTATTGTTTGGGCCCGAGCACCAACACAGTTGTGTTTTATACAATATATAAATATATATATATATATGTCCACTTTTTTCAGAGTGTTTGTATATTTAAAGATCCTGCTCACTGCCGACGGCCGTCTCTGGGACAACTTTAAAATCACATTTAAACAACGAAAAGGCAAACCAGAGGTCCGATGAGGACAAACAGCACAGAGACAAACACTGAAGTAAATCAGTCACACTGTGTGTGTGTGTGTGTCTTGGTATGTGTGTGTGTGTGTGTTTTAGCATTCTAACAGCCTCTAATGAGTTTTCTGTATTCAGGTCAGTGTAACAATGAATCACTTCAACATCAGCAGCTGGTTTTAAGATTCAAATAAAAAAATGAACATGAACACAAAAACATTTTCACCAGACTTAATATAAATGTATCCTTTTTCATAAATAAAATACAAATATACTTAACGCAGGGTGTGTTCTGTTCAGGGTTAGGGACTAACCAAAACTCCACTAAAACAGACCCAACTGTGTGTGCGGAAACTGCTACGTGTGAAGAAATCTTCCATCACCATCACCATCACTATCACCATCACCATCACCATCACCATCACCATCACTATCACCATCACCATCACCATCACCATCACCAACACTATCACCATCACCATCACTATCACAATCACCATGACTATCACCATCACCATCACTATCACCATCACCATCACCATCACCATCACCATCACTATCACCATCACCATCACCATCACCATCACCAACACTATCACCATCACCGTCACTATCACAATCACCATGACTATCACCATCACCATCACTATCACCATCACTATCACTATCACCCTCACACCCTCACTATCACCATCACCATCACCATCACTATCACCATCACTATCACTATCACCGTCACTATCACCATCACCATCACTATCACCATCACCATCACCCTCACCATCACCATCACCCTCACTATCACCATCACTATCAATGTCACTATCCCCGTCACTATCACCATCACCATCACCATCACCATCACCCTCACTATCACCATCACCATCACCATCACCATCACCATCACCATCACCATCACCATCACCATCACTATCACTATCACCAACACTATCACCCTCACACCCTCACTATCACCATCACCATCACCATCACTATCACCCTCACACCCTCACTATCACCATCACCATCACCATCACTATCACCATCACCATCACCATCACTATCACCGTCACCATCACCATCACCATCACTATCACCCTCACACCCTCACTATCACCATCACCATCACCATCACTATCACCATCACCATTACCATTACTATCACCGTCACCATCACCATCACCATCACTATCACCCTCACACCCTCACTATCACCATCACCATCACTATCACCGTCACTATCACCATCACCATCACCATCACCATCACTATCACCATCACCATCTCTATCACTATCACCCTCACTATCACCCTCACACCCTCACTATCACCATCACCATCACCATATATATCACCATCACCATCACCATCACCATCACTATCACCATCACTATCACCATCACTATCACCATCACCATCACCATCACCCTCACTATCACTATCACCATCACCATCACTATCACCCTCACACCCTCACTATCACCATCACCATCACCATCACCATCACTATCACCATCACTATCACCCTCACACCCTCACTATCACCATCACCATCACCATCACCATCACCCTCACTATCACCATCACTATCACTGTCACTGTCACCGTCACTATCACCATCACCATCACCCTCACCCTCACTATCACCATCACCATCACCATCACCATCACTATCACTATCACCATCACTATCACCCTCACACCCTCACTATCACCATCACCATCACTATCACCCTCACACCCTCACTATCACCATCACCATCACTATCAACATCACCATCACTATCACCATCACCATCACCATCACTATCACCGTCACTATCACCATCACAATCACCATCACTATCACCCTCACACCCTCACTATCACCATCACCATCACCATCACTATCACCATCACCATTACCATTACTATCACCGTCACCATCACCATCACTATCACCCTCACACCCTCACTATCACCATCACCATCACTATCACCGTCACTATCACCATCACCATCACCATCACCATCACTATCACCATCACCATCACTATCACTATCACCCTCACTATCACCCTCACACCCTCACTATCACCATCACCATCACCATCACTATCACCGTCACTATCACCATCACCATCACCATCACCATCACCATCAATATCACCATCACTATCACCATCACCATCACCATCACCGTCACCATCACCATCACTATCACCCTCACACCTTCACTATCACCATCACCATCACCGTCACCATCACCGTCACCATCACCATGACCATCACCATCACCATCACTATCACCGTCACTATCACCCTCACACCCTCACTATCACCATCATCATCACCATCACCATCACTATCACCATCACTATCACCATCACCATCACCATCACTATCACTATCACTATCACCATCACCATCACCATCACTATTACCATCACCATCACCATCACTATCACCATCACTATCACCATCACTATCACTATCACCATCACTATCACCATCACTATCACTATCACCGTCACTATCACCATCATCACCTATCACCATCACTATCACCCTCACACCCTCACTATCACCATCACCATCACTATCACTATCACCATCACCATCACTATCACTATCACTATCACCATCACCATCACCATCACTATCACCATCACCATCACTATCACCATCACCATCACTATCACCCTCACACCCTCACTATCACCATCACCATCACTATCACCGTCACTATCACCCTCACACCCTCACTATCACCATCACCATCGCCATCACCATCACCATCACTATCACTATCACTATCACCGTCACCATCACCATCACCATCACCATCACCATCACTATCACTATCACCGTCACTATCACCATCACCATCACCATCACCATCACTATCACCCTCACACCCTCACTATCACCATCACCATCACCATCACTATCACTGTCACTATCACCATCACCATCACTATCACCATCACCATCACCATCACCATCACCATCACCATCACCGTCACTGTCACCGTCACTATCACCATCACCATCACCATCACCATCACTATCACCATCACTATCACTATCACTATCACCATCACCATCACCATCACCATCACCGTCACTGTCACCGTCACCATCACCATCACCATCACCATCACCATCACCATCACCATCACTATCACCCTCACTATCACCATCACCATCACCATCACCATCACCCTCACTATCACCATAACCATCACCATCACTATCACCGTCACCATCACCATCACTATCACTATCACCCTCACACCCTCACTATCACCATCACCATCACCATCACTATCACCATCACCATCACCATCACTATCACCGTCACCATCACCATCACAATCACCCTATCACCTATCACCATCACCATCACCATCACCATCACTATCACTATCACCTATCACCATCACCATCACCATCACCATCACCATCACCTATCACCTCACTATCACCATCACCATCACCTATCACCATCACCTATCACCATCACCTATCACTATCACCGTCACTATCACCATCACTATCACCCTCACACCCCATATCACCATCACCATCACCATCACTATCACCATCACCATCACCATCACCCTCACTATCACCATAACCATCACCATCACTATCACTATCACCCTCACACCCTCACTATCACCATCACCATCACTATCACCATCACCATCACCATCACCATCACTATCACTATCACCATCACTATCACCCTCACACCCTCACTATCACCATCACCATCACTATCACTATCACCATCACCATCACTATCACTATCACTATCACCATCACCATCACCATCACTATCACCATCACCATCACTATCACCATCACCATCACCATCACTATCACCCTCACTATCACCATCACTATCACTATCACCATCACTATCACCATCACTATCACTATCACCGTCACTATCACCATCATCATCACTATCACCATCACTATCACCCTCACACCCTCACTATCACCATCACCATCACTATCACTATCACCATCACCATCACTATCACTATCACTATCACCATCACCATCACCATCACTATCACCATCACCATCACTATCACCATCACCATCACTATCACCCTCACACCCTCACTATCACCATCACCATCACTATCACCGTCACTATCACCCTCACACCCTCACTATCACCATCACCATCGCCATCACCATCACCATCACTATCACTATCACTATCACCGTCACCATCACCATCACCATCACCATCACCATCACTATCACTATCACCGTCACTATCACCATCACCATCACCATCACCATCACTATCACCCTCACACCCATCACTATCACCATCACCATCACCATCACTATCACTATCACTATCACCATCACCATCACTATCACCATCACCAATCACCTATCACCATCACCATCACCATCACCGTCACTGTCACCGTCACTATCACCATCACCATCACCATCACCATCACTATCACCATCACTATCACTATCACTATCACCATCACCATCACCATCACCATCACCGTCACTGTCACCGTCACCATCACCATCACCATCACCATCACCATCACCATCACCATCACTATCACCCTCACTATCACCATCACCATCACCATCACCATCACCCTCACTATCACCATAACCATCACCATCACTATCACCGTCACCATCACCATCACTATCACTATCACCCTCACACCCTCACTATCACCATCACCATCACCATCACTATCACCATCACCATCACCATCACTATCACCGTCACCATCACCATCACAATCACCCTCACACCCTCACTATCACCATCACCATCACCATCACCATCACTATCACTATCACCGTCACCATCACCATCACCATCACCATCACCATCACCCTCACTATCAACCTCACTATCACCATCACCATCACTATCACCATCACCATCACTATCACCATCACTATCACTATCACCGTCACTATCACCATCACTATCACCCTCACACCCTCACTATCACCATCACCATCACCATCACTATCACCATCACCATCACCATCACCCTCACTATCACCATAACCATCACCATCACTATCACTATCACCCTCACACCCTCACTATCACCATCACCATCACTATCACCATCTCCATCACCATCACCATCACTATCACCGTCACCATCACCATCACCATCACCATCACCGTCACCATCACCATCACCATCACTATCACCCTCACACCCTCACTATCACCATCACCATCACTATCACCATCACCATCACCCTATCACCATCACCATCACCATCACCATCACCATCACTATCACCATCACTATCACCATCACTATCACTATCACCATCACTATCACCATCACTATCACTATCACCGTCACTATCACCATCATCATCACTATCACCATCACTATCACCCTCACACCCTCACTATCACCATCACCATCACTATCACTATCACCATCACCATCACTATCACTATCACTATCACCATCACCATCACCATCACTATCACCATCACCATCACCTATCACCATCACCATCACTATCACCCTCACACCCTCACTATCACCATCACCATCACTATCACCGTCACTATCACCCTCACACCTCACTATCACCATCACCATCGCCATCACCATCACCATCACTATCACTATCACTATCACCGTCACCATCACCATCACCATCACCATCACCATCACTATCACTATCACCGTCACTATCACCATCACCATCACCATCACCATCACTATCACCCTCACACCCTCACTATCACCATCACCATCACCATCACCATCACTGTCACTATCACCATCACCATCACTATCACCCTCACACCCTCACTATCACCATCACTATCACTATCACCATCACCATCACCATCACTATCACCATCACTATCACCGTCACTATCACCATCACCATCACCATCACCATCACCAGTCACTGTCACCGTCACTATCACCATCACCATCACCATCACCATCACTATCACCATCACTATCACTATCACTATCACCATCACCATCACCATCACCATCACCGTCACTGTCACCGTCACCATCACCATCACCATCACCATCACCATCACCATCACTATCACCCTCACTATCACTATCACCATCACCATCACCATCACCATCACCATCACCCTCACTATCACCATAACCATCACCATCACTATCACCGTCACCATCACCATCACTATCACTATCACCCTCACACCCTCACTATCACCATCACCATCACCATCACTATCACCATCACCATCACCATCACTATCACCGTCACCATCACCATCACAATCACCCTCACACCCTATCACCATCACCATCACCATCACCATCACTATCACTATCACCGTCACCATCACCATCACCATCACCATCACCATCACCCTCACTATCACCCTCACTATCACCATCACCATCACTATCACCATCACCATCACTATCACCATCACTATCACTATCACCGTCACTATCACCATCACTATCACCCTCACACCCTCACTATCACCATCACCATCACCATCACTATCACCATCACCATCACCATCACCCTCACTATCACCATAACCATCACCATCACTATCACTATCACCCTCACACCCTCACTATCACCATCACCATCACTATCACCATCTCCATCACCATCACCATCACTATCACCGTCACCATCACCATCACCATCACCATCACTATCACCGTCACCATCACCATCACCATCACTATCACCCTCACACCCTCACTATCACCATCACCATCACTATCACCATCACCATCACCCTCACTATCACCATCACCATCACTATCACCATCACCATCACCTCACTATCACCATCACTATCACTATCACCGTCACTATCACCATCACACCCTCACTATCACCATCACCCTCACTATCACCATAACCATCACCATCACTATCACCGTCACCATCACCATCACTATCACTATCACCCTCACACCCTCACTATCACCATCACCATCACCATCACTATCACCATCACCATCACCATCACTATCACCGTCACCATCACCATCACTATCACTATCACCCTCACACCCCATCACCATCACCATCACCATCACTATCACACCTATCACCATCACCATCACCATCACCATCACCATCACCCTCACTATCACCCTCACTATCACCATCACCATCACTATCACCATCACCATCACTATCACCATCACTATCACTATCACCGTCACTATCACCATCACTATCACCCTCACACCCTCACTATCACCATCACCATCACCATCACTATCACCATCACCATCACCATCACCCTCACTATCACCATAACCATCACCATCACTATCACTATCACCCTCACACCCTCACTATCACCATCACCATCACTATCACCATCTCCATCACCATCACCATCACTATCACCGTCACCATCACCATCACCATCACCATCACTATCACCGTCACCATCACCATCACCATCACTATCACCCTCACACCCTCACTATCACCATCACCATCACTATCACCATCACCATCACCCTCACTATCACCATCACCATCACTATCACCATCACCATCACTATCACCATCACTATCACTATCACCGTCACTATCACCCTCACACCCTCACTATCACCATCACCATCACCATCACCATCACTATCACCGTCACCATCACCATCACCATCACCATCACCCTCACTATCACCATCACCATCACTATCACCATCACCATCACTATCACCATCACTATCACTATCACCGTCACTATCACCATCACCATCACTATCACCATCACTATCACCCTCACCATCACTATCACCATCACTATCACCATCACCATCACCGTCACTATCACCATCACCATCACCATCACTATCACCCTCACACCCTCACTCACCATCACCATCACCATCACCATCACTATCACCGTCACTATCACTATCACCATCACTATCACTATCACTATCACTATCACCATCACTATCACCATCACCATCACCGTCACTATCACCATCACCATCACCATCACTATCACCCTCACACCCTCACTATCACCATCACCATCACCATCACTATCACCGTCACTATCACCATCACTATCACCATCACCATCACTATCACTATCACCATCACCATCACTATCACTATCACCATCACTATCACCATCACCATCACCATCACCATCACTATCACCATCACCATCACCATCACCATCACTATCACCGTCACCATCACCATCACCATCATCACCATCACCATCACCATCACTATCACCTTCACCATCACCATCACCATCACCATCACTATCACTATCATCATCACCATCACTATCACCATCACCATCACTATCACCATCACCATCACCATCACCGTCACCATCACCGTCACCATCACCATCACCATCACTATCACCCTCACACCCTCACTATCACCATCACTATCACCATCACCATCACCATCACCATCACCATCACTATCACCATCACCATCACTATCACCCTCACACCCTCACTATCACCATCACCATCACTATCACCATCACTATCACCATCACCATCACCATCACTATCACCCTCACACCCCACTATCACCATCACTATCACCATCACCGTCACTATCACTATCACCATCACCATCACCATCACCATCACCATCACTATCACTATCACCATCACCATCACTATCACCATCACCATCACCATCACTATCACTATCACCATCACCATCACCATCACCATCACTATCACCATCACCATCACCATCACTATCACCTTCACACCCTCACTATCACCGTCACTATCACTACATGTCAATGAGATGAGTTAGGGTTAACCCTAATCACATGTTATCATATATGTTACAGTCAGGGGTTAAATTGGGCCGGGGCTGTCCGCGGCTAAGCACCGGCACATAGAAAAATGCTCTGACATCATGCCCCTCGCATATTTTTAACAATGTATGCAGCATGCCTATATCATATGTTTACACAACAAAGATATACATGTTAAAACTTTTCTTCCTATATGTTTAAGGTTCTTAATAATTCGAAAAATCAATGAAACACTCTTTCTAACTGTAGGGAACATAAATAAGATGACGCGACCATGACTTGCACTTTTCAAATTTTTCGCGGGTTTCCCATTTCTTTATTTTCTTCAAATCTACTTGGCCGATCGGCGACCCACAGTCTCTTCCGTCAGTCACACTAAATAGGTAATACGCTGAGAGGTTTGATATTATTGATATTCTGGTTTTACATTCGACTAAAGAATAACGTTTTTTTTGTTTGACTAACTTTTGATCAAATCAAACGTTTCTTAAACTAAGAGAAAGACACCAGTCAATGGTCGATATTGTTGACTTTATTTTAGAATAGCAGATCTCTGCGACCAGCTATAGTTTGTCGGCTTTGTCAGTGAACGTGTGTCTCTGCTCCGATCGTGAGCTTTACACCGCAGCACCTCCCGCGGAACTCTGCTGCGGTTCCTCCGTGCAGAGCGCCCGTTTCCTAAACCATGCTATGCAGGGATCAGACCCGGATGTACAGTGGAGATTAAACTGTTCATTACCTTTTAAAAGCAAATACTGTTTATGTTTTTTTAATTAAATCGTCACTTCAATTTACCAAAACAAATACTAATTATTGTATTTTATGTTTATTTTACAAAATTACTTTATACTGTCAATTTAACCCGCTTTTATTGTACCCCTCTCAGGAAACAGCTGGCCCCAGCCTGGTGCTCTGTGTGTGCATAAAGCTGAGATATGCAGATATTTATTGCCTTTCTCTTTGAAAGTTTCAGAGTTTAAAGTGAGGCATGATTTCATACTTGCCAACCCTCCCGATTTTCGCGGGAGATTCCCGATTTCATTGCCCTCTCCCGGTCTCCTCCCGGGTCATATTTCTCCCGCATTTCTCCCGATTTCTGACAAAATCAGATTTACTCAGGACTGTTTCCACTCGGACTTTAATACAGCTACACCATTGTTTGGTTTCCGTGGTAGCGCGTCTCTTTAGTAGCGTGTGCAACTGAAAGTCTGAGGGTGAGGAAGATAGTCACAGCAAACAGAGCAACTCCACCCTCCGCTCACTCCTGTCCTGTAAAATACCCCCGTGGTGGTTTTGGAAATGCTCCCGATTTCTGGGGTCTCAAGGTTGGCAAGTAGGCCTGGAAAGTAGGCCTGAGGAGCCTGAGGAGGACAGAGGAGCCTGAGGAGGACAGAGCAGCAGAGCAGCCTGAGGAGGACAGAGCAGCAGAGCAGCCTGAGGAGGACAGAGGAGCCTGAGGAGGACAGAGGAGCCTGAGGAGGACAGAGGAGCCTGAGGAGGACAGAGCAGCAGAGCAGCCTGAGGAGGACAGAGGAGTAGAGCAGCCTGAGGAGGACAGAGGAGCCTGAGGAGAACAGAGGAGCCTGAGGAGGACAGAGGAGCCTGAGGAGGACAGAGGAGCCTGAGGAGGACAGAGGAGCCTGAGGAGGACAGAGCAGCAGAGCAGCCTGAGGAGGACAGAGGAGTAGAGCAGCCTGAGGAGGACAGAGGAGCCTGAGGAGGACAGAGGAGCCTGAGGAGGACAGAGGAGCCTGAGGAGGACAGAGGAGCCTGAGGAGGACAGAGGACAGAGGACAGAGGACAGAGGACAGGGCAGGAAGCCGTATAGGAAGGGCTGACAACTTGCCTGACTGCTGGAATCAAAGTCAATTGGAATATTTGACACAGAAATATAAATTTCTAATAGTTGGAAATAAAAGAATAGGATGCAAAGGATGCGGGGAAGGAGATCCCTTGGGGCGATGAGAACAGGGAACCAGGCGCTCACTCTCTGCTGATGGCAGAACTGTAGGGTCGGCCCTTATGGCAGCAGCAACGAGAAGCAGATGAAGTGTTTGAGAAAGAAGATAAATGGACATCGAGTCTCTCAGAGTCACACACTAGCACAGCACAGGTGAAAAGACAAAATGAAGAAGCTTTCAAATCAAGCTTTCTAAAAACTCAAAAAGACATTTTGGCTTCACCATAACGTCTTTAGAGCGGCATGCTCTGATCATCCCGGACTAAGAGAACTACACATGATAAGTGGTGAGTACTCCACTCAAATGTTACATGTACAGACTGGGTACCTTTGATCTCAAAAGAAACGAGGGATATTGGCAAGTATCACGTGACCCGACCAAGCGAACTGCTCTTGTGGATGAAAGCACCTCCTTCAGCAAGAAGTCTCGTCTTATTGTGTCCCTAAGAACGTCAGCTGATAGCTCAGAGCTGGAGAGTCCAACTGCAGATGGAGTCATTAGTCAACGACTGAAGTGTCTACAGAAATATGGCCTTGATGATGCTTCTCTGGAGAATGTCTGGTGGGACTCTGCTCAGGTGGAGCCTCCGTAATGGGAGGCAGAAAGAATGGCGTCTACACAAAACTGAGAAGTGAATACCCAGGCCTCATCGGCTGGCATCGTCTAAACCAGAGGTTGGAGTTGTCTGTGTTGGATGCAGTCAAGCACCGAAAGCAACCACTGCACAGCTTTCCTGGACAAGCTACTGTCTCTCTCGTCAGTCACCAAAGAGAGAGCTTGATGCAGTCTCTGAAGTCGGTGTATGCTCGAGGAAGATAGGTCGCGTCCTCGGGATCAGGTGGGTGGCTTCATCTTTAAGGACAGTAAACGCTGTTTGGACCATGTATGCTGCACTCTATCATCACCTCACATCTGCAAGTGTAGATGTGAACCGTTCCTCAAACTATGAGGGGCTATGAGGGGCTATGAGGGGCTACGAGGGGCTATGAGGGGCTACGAGGGGCTACGAGGGGCTATGAGGGGCTAAGGGGGGCTACGAGGGGCTACGGGGGGCTACGAGGGGCTACGAGGGGCTACGAGGGGCTACGAGGGGCTACGAGGGGCTACGAGGGGCTGCAAAGCTGACGTCAGTTGCTTTTGTTAAGAACCTGGGACTGATGATGGATGCACTCGAGGAGCTGAAAGAGCTGTCTGAGGCTCTGCAGTCGAGAGACATTAGACTGTCTCAATCAGTACATCTGATCAAAAGACAGCGAGATGTTTTTAAAACCATGAGCAGGAGCCCAGACGGTGGTCCGTTCTACAACCCGCATGTGAGGCCGAGCAGCAAGGGGTTTTAATGGCACTACGCCATGCCCCGTGGTACGCAGCACTATGCAACAGCATGGACACAAGGATGGTCAAGAGCGAAGATGAATCCCTCGTTCAAAGGTCGATGTTCTTGATTCAGAGACATGGCCAAGCCCTCGACCACCTTACGGTGAGATAAGAGAGCTCTTTGGAAACAGGATCCTCGGTGTTAAGCAGAGCTATAGGGACTGTAAGGAGGATGCCAGAGTGCCGTTGCACACGGCCCTTCTGAAGCTTAAGAATGCAGTGCACCATTGCTGTGCGCAGTGCGGCGTGTGAGAGGGGCTTCTCACAGAGGAAGGCAGTTGGAACATCAATGCGCTCACAACTGAACACTCAAAATGTCTCTGCTCTAATGTTCATTCTGCAGGTCACCTTGAGAAGAGATCTTTTGATCTCAAGGGGCTTCGCCTGGTTAAATAACGGCTACAAACAAACAAACATTCAAATGGTTGGACCTCCCCTTACCTCTTGGGACCCACACAATGTGTGAGGAAGTGGGCAGCGACCAGGTCTGCAGACCATTCAGCCCGTAGACAGAGATGCACGGCTGCCGGCCCCCCATCAGCCCATCGGGGACCGGATGAAGAGCTGGTCGTGCAGACAGTAATGCTGTTGAACTGCTTGTATTCATTTCACTCCTCCATTCAGATAATCTGTCTCTGTGCTCACAGTTGCTTGTAATGTTCTTGAGTAAGTGTGCAGAGAGATGTTGACTTAAAATGGTCTGTAATTTGTGAAAAATGTTTGTGTATATATTAATAATTTCAAATGTAAATTCATTCCAGTTAAATAATACTAATAAAAATACTTTCTATGTTTACTTTCTCGATTGGTGGTATGACATAATGCATCTGATACAGGAGCAGTTGTTTTAGGATTGGGCATCATATATTGCCCCCCCCCCACATATCAAATCCCAATGTAACCCCTGTTACAGTTAATGACATGTTAATGACATGAAGACAATATGAAAGACACATTTCTTTGTGATTTATTCCATTAAATGATGAACATGTTTGATGTCACAGAGCAGCCCAACAATCCCACAAGCAGCTCGTTGTACTTCTTGTTTTAAAGTGAGTGAACACATGAGGAGCACATTTGATCATTTCTTCTTAAAAAACCAAAGGGAATGAAACAAATGTACAGGTTCCATAAACTATGAAATTAACGTTGAATGAGACTGGATATTAATTGTATAGACCTATTGAAAGACAAGATTCTCTTCAATGTAAAATAAGCACATGACTCTACTGACCAATCACACATCTCTGTGTCTGCAGCGTGTTCAGACTGAGTGTGTGTGTCACACGTGTGTTTAGCATGTGTTTCATATGATTTATTATCTTTAAATCTGACGTCGGCTGGTCCGGGACCGTCTCTTGGACGTGCGGCTCCTCACCGCAGCTTTTGGCTGCGGCATGATTGGCTCAGGGGAGAGGGCGGGGCTAGGCTGGGCGGGGCTTATGATGACATGGGCGGGGATCTGAGGAGAGGGGGCGGAGCTCTGTGGTTTGGCTGAGCGAGACTTCTTCTTCTCTCCTTCTTCAGAGTCGCGGCTCCCATCTTCTGTTGAAATCGGGGTCAATATTTAATAAAGATAAAAAAATGAGGCATGTTCAACAGTACGTAACATACACTGAACAAAAGTATAAACGCAACACTTTTGTTGAGATGAACTCAAAGATCTAAAACATTTTCTAAATACACAAAATAACAATTTATCTCAAATATTGTTCACAAATCTGAAACAACGTGTGACAGTGAGCACTTCTCCTTTGCCGAGATAATCCATCCCACCTCACAGGTGTGGCATATCAAGATGCTGATTAGACAGCATGGTTATTGCACAGGTGTGCCTTAGGCTGGCTACAATAAAAGGCCACTCTGAAACGTGCATTTTTGCTTTATTGGGGGGGGTCTGGGGGGGGTCCGAAAACCAGGCAGTATCTGGTGTGAGGGGTAGGGGTAGGGTTAGGGTTAGGGGTAGGGTAATGTTGTGAATCGAGTGGCCCATGGTGGTGGTGGGGTTATGGTATGGGCAGGCGTAGGTAATGGACGACGAACACAGGCCACTCAATTCACAACATTACTCTAACCCCTAACCCTAGCCTTACCCCTAGCCCTAGCCCTACCCCTACCCCTACCCCTACCCCTCACACCAGGTACTGCCTGGTTTTCGGACCCCCCCAGACCCCCCCAGACCCCCCCCAATAAAGCAAAACTGCACGTTTCAGAGTGGTCTTTTATTGTGGCCAGCCTAAAGCACACCTGTGCAATAATCATGCTGTCTAATCAGCATCTTGATATGCCACGCCTGTGAGGTGGGATGGATTATCTCGGCGAAGGAGAAGTGCTGACTATCACACATTCTTTCAGATTTGTGAACAATATTTGAGATAGACAGTTTATTCTCTGGTATTTACATTTTGAATCATTTGAAAGTACATTCAATGAAGAAACATGTTTGAAAATGCCCTTTTCAGAACAGGAACAATAGATATGGCACGTTGAAGTAAAATACAACGTTTTCATCTCACCATCGTCTTCCACACTGTTCGCAGCAGCTGGACCCGATTCTGAGAAAATCAATCAATCAACAATTAAATATATCAAATAATACGTGAAAAATGTGTCAATCAATCGATACGTTAGTAAATCAACTCACCTTAATAAAGACACAAACAGAGATGAACAGATGTAAACAGGTGTAAATAACAGATGTAAACAGATGTAAACAACAGATGTAAACAGGTGTAAACAACAGATGTAAACAGGTGTAAACAACAGATGTTAACAGATGTAAACAGATGTAAACAACATATGTAAACAGGTGTAAACAACAGATGTTAACAGATGTAAACAGGTGTAAACAACAGGTGTAAACAGATGTAAACAGATTTAAACAAATGTAAACAACAGATGTAAAAAACAGATGTAAACAGATGGACGTACCTGGTGCCGTCACATGATTGGCTGCTGGAGCTGCAGAGACATGACAACATTGAAATAATAAAAGTGAATGAGAGGAATAATAAATATTAATGTGGTTCTGATTTCAGACTCAAGAGTTTCCAGTCTTACCGGAACGATCCAAAGAAACAGCGTTTATACTCGCTGAAACAACAACAACAACAACAACAACATGAACAAAAATAACACCCACAACAACATGAACAACAACAATAACAAATAAATAACACATTAAAAACAGGAGCATAAGAAAATACTTCAGTTGACACAGAAAACATTACATGCACATTATTTCAAAATGATCTTCAAATGGCACTGAATGCATGTTGTGAGCTCATGACCTCTGACCTGTGGACAGTTTGTGACTCACCTGTGGGGACTTCATCAGAAGTGGAGTCTTTATCTGAAGGACAGAGAGACAGACAGGTGAGAAGAGAGACAGGTGAGAGAGAGACAGGTTACAGGACAGACAGATGAGGAGACAGACAGGTTGCAGGAGAGACAGGTGAGAAGGGAGACAGGTTAAAGGAGAGACAGGTTAAAGGAGAGACAGGTGAGAGAGAGACAGGTGAGGAGACAGACAGGTTAAAGGACAGACAGGTGAGGAGACAGACAGGTTGCAGGAGAGACAGGTGAGGAGACAGACAGGTTAAAGGACTGACAGGAGAGAGAGAGACAGGTGAGGAGACAGACAGGTTAAAGGACAGACCGGTGAGAGAGAGACAGGTGAGAAGAGAGACATGTGAGGAGACAGACAGGTTAAAGGACAGACAGGTGAGAAGGAAGATAGGTGAGAGACAGACAGGTTGCAGGAGAGACAGGTGAGGAGACAGACAGGTGAGAAGAGAGACAGGTGAGGAGACCGACAGGTTGCAGGAGAGACAGGTGAGGAGACAGACAGGTTAAAGGACAGACAGGTGAGAGAGAGATAGGTGAGGAGACAGACAGGTTAAAGGACAGACAGGTGAGAAGGAAGATAGGTGAGAGACAGACAGGTTGCAGGAGAGACAGATGAGGAGACAGACAGGTTAAAGGACAGAGAGGTGAGGAGACATACAGGTTGCAGGAGAGACAGGTGAGGAGACAGACAGGTTAAATGACTGACAGGTGAGAGACAGACCGGTGAGAAGAGACAGGTTACAGGACAGACAGGTGAGAAGAGAGACAGGTGAGAAGAGACAGGTTACAGGACAGACAGGTGAGAAGAGAGACAGGTGAGAAGAGACAGGTTAAAGGACAGAGAGGTGAGAAGAGAGACAGGTGAGGAGAGACAGGTTACAGGACAGACAGGTGAGAAGAGAGACAGGTGAGAAGAGAGACAGGTGAGAAGAGAGACCGGTGAAAAGAGAGACAGGTTAAAGGACAGACAGGTGAGAAGAGAGACAGGTGAGGAGACAGACAGGTTAAAAGACAGACCGGTGAGAGAGAGACAGGTGAGAAGAGAGACAGGTGAGGAGACAGACAGGTTAAAGGACAGACCGGTGAGAGAGAGACAGGTGAGAAGAGAGACATGTGAGGAGACAGACAGGTTAAAGGACAGACAGATGATAAGGAAGATAGGTGAGAGACAGACAGGTTGCAGGAGAGACAGGTGAGGAGACAGACAGGTTAAAGGACAGGCAGGTGAGGAGACAGACAGGTGAGAAGAGAGACAGGTGAGGAGACAGACAGGTTAAAGGACAGACAGGTGAGAGAGAGACAGGTGAGGAGACAGACAGGTTAAATGACTGACAGTTGAGAGACAGACAGGTGAGAAGAGACAGGTTACAGGACAGACAGGTGAGAAGACAGACAGGTGAGAAGAGACAGGTTAAAGGACAGAGAGGTGAGAAGAGAGACAGGTGAGGAGAGACAGGTTACAGGACAGACAGGTGAGAAGAGAGACAGGTTACAGGACAGACAGGTGAGAAGAGAGACAGGTGAGAAGAGAGACAGGTGAGAAGAGAGACCGGTGAGAAGAGAGACAGGTTAAAGGACAGACAGGTGAGAAAGAGACAGGTGAGAGAGAGACAGGTGAGAAGAGAGACAGGTGAGAAGAGAGACAGGTTAAAGGACAGACAGGTGAGAAGAGACAGGTTACAGGAGAGAGACAGACAGGTGGTTTACCTGTCAACATGGTTTGTATTCCAACGTCTGCAAACGCATGAAAAAAACACATGACAATCAAATTGTGATGTAACGTTAATCAGACGTTAATCAGACGTTAATCAGACGTTAATCAGACGTTAATCAGACGCTAATCAGACGTTAATTAGACGTTAATCAGACGTTAATCAGACGTTAATCAGATGTTAATCAGACGTTAATCAGACGTTAATCAGACGTTAATCAGACGTTAATCAGACGTTAATCAGACGCTAATCAGACGTTAATTAGACGTTAATCAGACGTTAACATTAATCAGACGTTAATCAGACGTTAATCAGACGTTAATCAGACGTTAATCAGACGCTAATCAGACGTTAATCAGACGTTAATCAGACGTTAATCAGACGTTAACATTAATCAGACGTTAATCAGACGTTAATCAGACGTTAATCAGACGTTAATCAGACGTTAAACAGACGTTAATCAGACGTTAATCAGACGTTAATCAGACGCTAATCAGACGTTAATCAGACGCTAATCAGACGCTAATCAGACGTTAATCAGACGTTAATCAGACGTTAATCAGACATTAATCAGACGTTAATCAGACGTTAAGGTTAATCAGACATTAATCAGATGTTAATCAGACGTTAATCAGACGTTAATCAGATGTTAATCAGACGTTAATCAGACGTTAATCAGACGTTAATCAGACATTAATTCGTTAATCAGACGTTAATCAGACGTTAATCAGACGTTAACATTAATCAGACGCTAATCAGACGCTAATCAGACGTTAATCAGACGTTAATCAGACGTTAACATTAATCAGACGCTAATCAGACGCTAATCAGACGTTAATCAGACGTTAATCAGACGTTAATCAGACGTTAATCAGACGTTAAACAGACGTTAATCAGACGTTAATCAGACGTTAATCAGACGCTAATCAGACGTTAATCAGACGTTAATCAGACGCTAATCAGACGTTAACGTTAATCAGACGCTAATCAGACGTTAACGTTAATCAGACGTTAATCAGACGCTAATCAGACGCTAATCAGACGCTAATCAGACGCTAATCAGACGTTAATCAGACGCTAATCAGACGTTAAGGTTAATCAGACGTTAATCAGACGCTAATCAGACGCTAATCAGACGTTAATCAGACGCTAATCAGACGTTAAGGTTAATCAGACGTTAATCAGACATTAATCAGACGTTAATCAGACGTTAATCAGACGTTAAGGTTAATCAGACGTTAATCAGACGTTAATCAGACGTTAATCAGACGTAATCAGACATTAATCAGACGTTAATCAGACGTTAATCAGACGTTGAGGTTAATCAGACGTTAATCAGACGTTAATCAGACGTTAATCAGACGTTAATCAGACATTAATCAGACGTTAATCAGACGCTAATCAGACGTTAAGGTTAATCAGACGTTAATCAGACGTTAATCAGACGTTAATCAGACGTTAATCAGACGTTAATCAGACGCTAATCAGACGTTAAGGTTAATCAGACGCTAATCAGACGTTAACATTAATCAGACGCTAATCAGACGTTAATCAGACGTTAATCAGACGTTAATCAGACGTTAATCAGACGTTAATCAGACGTTAATCAGACGTTAAGGTTAATCAGACGCTAATCAGACGTTAATCAGACGTTAAGGTTAATCAGACGTTAATCAGACGTTAATCAGACGTTAATCAAACGTTAATCAGACGTTATCTCACCATTAGAGTCAAGGTCTCCCTCTGCCATCAGGATGAAGACAGACACAAGAAGAACATTTCTGAAACACAACATACCCAAAAACACATCAAACACACTAATGGTAACACAACACACTGATGGTAACACACTGATGGTAACACACTGATGGTAACACAACACACTGATGGTAACACACTGGTGGTAACACACTGATGGTAACACACTGATGGTAACACACTGATGGTAACACACTGATGGTAACACACTAATGGTAACACAACACACTGATGGTAACACACTGATGGTAACACACTGATGGTAACACAACACACTGATGGTAACACACTGGTGGTAACACACTGATGGTAACACACTGATGGTAACACAACACACTGATGGTAACACACTGGTGGTAACACACTGATGGTAACACACTGATGGTAACACAACACACTGATGGTAACACACTGGTGGTAACACACTGATGGTAACACAACACACTGATGGTAACACACTGATGGTAACACACTAATGGTAACACACTAATGGTAACACACTGATGGTAACACACTGATGGTAACACACTGATGGTAACACAACACACTGGTGGTAACACAACACACTGATGGTAACACAACATACTGATGGTAACACAACACACTGATGGTAACACAACACACTGATGGTAACACAACACACTGATGGTAACACACTGATGGTAACACAACACACTGATGGTAACACAACACACTGATGGTAACACAACACACTGATGGTAACACGCTGATGGTAACACACTGATGGTAACACAACACACTGATGGTAACACACTGATGGTAACACAACACACTGATGGTAACACAACACAATGATGGTAACACACTGATGGTAACACACTGATGGTAACACAACACACTGATGGTAACACACTGATGGTAACACAACACACTGATGGTAACACAACACACTGATGGTAACACACTGATGGTAACACACTGATGGTAACACAACACACTGATGGTAACACACTGATGGTAACACAACACACTGATGGTAACACAACACACTGATGGTAACACACTGATGGTAACACACTGATGGTAACACAACACACTGGTGGTAACACAACACACTGATGGTAACACAACACACTGATGGTAACACAACACACTGGTGGTAACACAACACACTGATGGTAACACACTGATGATAACACACTGATGGTAACACAACACACTGATGGTAACACAACACACTGATGGTAACACAACACACTGATGGTAACACAACACACTGATGGTAACACACTGATGGTAACACACTGATGGTAACACAACACACTGATGGTAACACACTGATGGTAACACAACACACTGATGGTAACACAACACAATGATGGTAACACACTGATGGTAACACAACACACTGATGGTAACACACTGATGGTAACACAACACACTGATGGTAACACAACACACTGATGGTAACACAACACACTGATGGTAACACACTGATGGTAACACACTGATGGTAACACAACACACTGGTGGTAACACAACACACTGATGGTAACACAACACACTGATGGTAACACAACACACTGGTGGTAACACAACACACTGATGGTAACACAACACACTGATGGTAACACACTGATAGTAACACACTGATGGTAACACAACACACTGATGGTAACACAACACAATGATGGTAACACAACACACTGATGGTAACACACACTGATGGTAACACACTGATGGTAACACAACACACTGGTGGTAACACAACACACTGGTGGTAACACAACACACTGGTGGTAACACAACACACTGATGGTAACACAACACACTGATGGTAACACAACACACTGATGGTAACACAACACACTGGTGGTAACACAACACACTGATGGTAACACAACACACTGATGGTAACACAACACACTGATGGTAACACACTGATGGTAACACACTGATGGTAACACAACACACTGATGGTAACACACTGATGGTAACACAACACACTGATGGTAACACAACACACTGATGGTAACACAACACACTGATGGTAACACACTGATGGTAACACACTGATGGTAACACAAGACACTGGTGGTAACACAACACACTGATGGTAACACAACACACTGATGGTAACACAACACACTGGTGGTAACACAACACACTGATGGTAACACAACACACTGATGGTAACACACTGATGGTAACACAACACACTGATGGTAACACACTGATGGTAACACAACACACTGATGGTAACACAACACACTGATGGTAACACAACACACTGATGGTAACACACTGATGGTAACACACTGATGGTAACACAACACACTGATGGTAACACACTGGTGGTAACACAACACACTGATGGTAACACAACACACTGGTGGTAACACAACACACTGATGGTAACACAACACACTGATGGTAACACACTGATGGTAACACACTGATGGTAACACAACACACTGATGGTAACACAACACACTGATGGTAACACAACACACTGATGGTAACACACTGATGGTAACACACTGATGGTAACAC
>CM070488.1:35474242-35506742 GCA_036324585.1 Champsocephalus esox
CGTGGGACAGTTACTCATCTGTCTGCGGGACATTAACCTGTCTGTCTGCGGGACAGTTACTCATCTGTCTGCGGGACATTAACCTGTCTGTCCGTGGGACAGTTACTCATCTGTCTGCGGGACATTAACCTGTCTGTCCGTGGGACAGTTACTCATCTGTCTGCGGGACATTAACCTGTCTGTCTGCGGGACAGTTACTCATCTGTCTGTGGGATATTAACCTGTCTGTCTGCGGGACAGTTACTCATCTGTCTGCGGGACATTAACCTGTCTGTCTGCGGGACAGTTACTCATCTGTCTGTGGGATATTAACCTGTCTGTCTGCGGGACAGTTACTCATCTGTCTGCGGGACATTAACCTGTCTGTCCGTGTGACAGTTACTCATCTGTCTGCGGGACATTAACCTGTCTGTCCGTGGGACAGTTACTCATCTGTCTGTGGGACATTAACCTGTCTGTCTGCTGGACAGTTACTCATCTGTCTGCGGGACATTAACCTGTCTGTCTGTGGGACAGTTACTCATCTGTCTGCGGGACATTAACCTGTCTGTCCGTGGGACAGTTACTCATCTGTCTGCGGGACATTAACCTGTCTGTCTGCGGGACAGTTACTCATCTGTCTGTGGGACATTAACCTGTCTGTCTGCGGGACAGTTACTCATCTGTCTGCGGGACATTAACCTGTCTGTCCGTGGGACAGTTACTCATCTGTCTGCGGGACATTAACCTGTCTGTCCGTGGGACAGTTACTCATCTGTCTGCGGGACATTAACCTGTCTGTCCGTGGGACAGTTACTCATCTGTCTGCGGACATTAACCTGTCTGTCCGTGGGACAGTTACTCATCTGTCTGCGGGACATTAACCTGTCTGTCCGTGGGACAGTTACTCATCTGTCTGCGGGACATTAACCTGTCTGTCCGTGGGACAGTTACTCATCTGTCTGCGGGACATTAACCTGTCTGTCTGTGGGACCAGAGCCAGACTACGTCTCAACTCTCAGATCTCCATCAGCAGCGTGAATGAGAGAAATAACAGGCAGGATTACTGAATGAAACTCATCGAGGATCAGCTGATCCAGAACTGTGTCTGTCCACATCAAGTCATCAGGTCTGAAGCTCTGTGGCATCAAGTCATCAGGTCTGAAGCTCTGTGGCATCAAGTCATCAGGTCTGAAGCTCTGTGGCATCAAGTCATCAGGTCTGAAGCTCTGTGGCATCAAGTCATCAGGTCTGAAGCTCTGTGGCATCAAGTCATCAGGTCTGAAGCTCTGTGGCATCAAGTCATCAGGTCTGAAGCTCTGTGGCATCAAGTCATCAGGTCTGAAGCTCTGCATCAAGTCATCAGGTCTGAAGCTCTCTGGCATCAAGTCATCAGGTCTGAAGCTCTGCATCAAGTCATCAGGTCTGAAGCTCTCTGGCATCAAGTCATCAGGTCTGAAGCTCTGCATCAAGTCATCAGGTCTGAAGCTCTCTGGCATCAAGTCATCAGGTCTGAAGCTCTCTGGCATCAAGTCATCAGGTCTGAAGCTCTGTGGCATCAAGTCATCAGGTCTGAAGCTCTGCATCAAGTCATCAGGTCTGAAGCTCTGTGGCATCAAGTCATCAGGTCTGAAGCTCTGTGGCATCAAGTCATCAGGTCTGAAGCTCTGCATCAAGTCATCAGGTCTGAAGCTCTCTGGCATCAAGTCATCAGGTCTGAAGCTCTGCATCAAGTCATCAGGTCTGAAGCTCTCTGGCATCAAGTCATCAGGTATGAAGCTCTCTGGCATCAAGTCATCAGGTCTGAAGCTCTGTGGCATCAAGTCATCAGGTCTGAAGCTCTGCATCAAGTCATCAGGTCTGAAGCTCTCTGGCATCAAGTCATCAGGTCTGAAGCTCTGCATCAAGTCATCAGGTCTGAAGCTCTCTGGCATCAAGTCATCAGGTCTGAAGCTCTCTGGCATCAAGTCATCTGGTCTGAAGCTCTGCATCAAGTCATCAGGTCTGAAGCACTCTGGCATCAAGTCATCAGGTCTGAAGCTCTGTGGCATCAAGTCATCAGGTCTGAAGCTCTGCATCAAGTCATCATGTCTGAAGCTCTCTGGCATCAAGTCATCAGGTCTGAAGCTCTCTGGCATCAAGTCATCAGGTCTGAAGCTCTGTGGCATCAAGTCATCAGGTCTGAAGCTCTCTGGCATCAAGTCATCAGGTCTGAAGCTCTCTGGCATCAAGTCATCTGGTCTGAAGCTCTGCATCAAGTCATCAGGTCTGAAGCACTCTGGCATCAAGTCATCAGGTCTGAAGCTCTGTGGCATCAAGTCATCAGGTCTGAAGCTCTGCATCAAGTCATCATGTCTGAAGCTCTCTGGCATCAAGTCATCAGGTCTGAAGCTCTCTGGCATCAAGTCATCAGGTCTGAAGCTCTCTGGCATCAAGTCATCAGGTCTGAAGCTCTGTGGCATCAAGTCATCAGGTCTGAAGCTCTCTGGCATCAAGTCATCAGGTCTGAAGCTCTGCATCAAGTCATCAGGTCTGAAGCTCTGTGGCATCAAGTCATCAGGTCTGAAGCTCTCTGGCATCAAGTCATCAGGTCTGAAGCTCTGTGGCATCAAGTCATCAGGTCTGAAGCTCTGCATCAAGTCATCAGGTCTGAAGCTCTGCATCAAGTCATCAGGTCTGAAGCTCTCTGGCATCAAGTCATCAGGTCTGAAGCTCTGTGGCATCAAGTCATCAGGTCTGAAGCTCTGTGGCATCAAGTCATCAGGTCTGAAGCTCTCTGGCATCAAGTCATCAGGTCTGAAGCTCTCTGGCATCAAGTCATCAGGTCTGAAGCTCTCTGGCATCAAGTCATCAGGTCTGAAGCTCTCTGGCATCAAGTCATCAGGTCTGAAGCTCTGCATCAAGTCATCAGGTCTGAAGCTCTGCATCAAGTCATCAGGTCTGAAGCTCTCTGGCATCAAGTCATCAGGTCTGAAGCTCTGTGGCATCAAGTCATCAGGTCTGAAGCTCTCTGGCATTAAGTCATCAGGTCTGAAGCTCTGTGGCATCAAGTCATCAGGTCTGAAGCTCTCTGGCATCAAGTCATCAGGTCTGAAGCTCTGTGGCATCAAGTCATCAGGTCTGAAGCTCTCTGGCATCAAGTCATCAGGTCTGAAGCTCTCTGGCATCAAGTCATCAGGTCTGAAGCTCTGTGGCATCAAGTCATCAGGTCTGAAGCTCTGCATCAAGTCATCAGGTCTGAAGCTCTCTGGCATCAAGTCATCAGGTCTGAAGCTCTGTGGCATCAGGTCATTAGGTCTGAAGCTCTCTGGCATCAAGTCATCAGGTCTGAAGCTCTGTGGCATCAAGTCATCAGGTCTGAAGCTCTCTGGCATCAAGTCATCAGGTCTGAAGCTCTATGGCATCAAGTCATCAGGTCTGAAGCTCTGCATCAAGTCATCAGGTCTGAAGCTCTGCATCAAGTCACCAGGTCTGAAGCTCTCTGGCATCAAGTCATCAGGTCTGAAGCTCTGTGGCATCAAGTCATCAGGTCTGAAGCTCTGCATCAAGTCATCAGGTCTGAAGCTCTCTGGCATCAAGTCATCAGGTCTGAAGCACTCTGGCATCAAGTCATCAGGTCTGAAGCTCTGTGGTATCAAGTCATCAGGTCTGAAGCTCTCTGGCATCAAGTCATCAGGTCTGAAGCTCTCTGGCATCAAGTCATCAGGTCTGAAGCACTCTGGCATCAAGTCATCAGGTCTGAAGCTCTGTGGTATCAAGTCATCAGGTCTGAAGCTCTGTGGTATCAAGTCATCAGGTCTGAAGCTCTCTGGCATCAAGTCATCAGGTCTGAAGCTCTCTGGCATCAAGTCATCAGGTCTGAAGCTCTGCATTGAGTCATCAGGTCTGACGCCCTGTGGCATCAAGTCATCAGGTCTGAAGCTCTCTGGCATCAAGTCATCAGGTCTGAAGCACACCAAAGTATTTTCATTTTGGACTAATGGGGGCGCCAAAAACACCAACAATTTATAACTCAAGAGCGGATGGACTAATCTCTTTTTTTTAAACCCTAGGAACTCAGGCAAGGCAAGTTTATTTATAGAGCTTTTTTCAACGCAAGGCGATTCAAAGTGCTCTACAAAAGAAAAAAAGAATGAAAGACATTAAGCATTAAAAAGAAAAGCTAATAAAATAAACATTAAGGAAAAGTCCACGGATCAAAGTCACAGAGAGTCTGAGATGTGAACAGTTCAATTAGAAGCAGCGACAAAATGAAAAGTCTTCATGCTGGATCTGAAAGTAGTCAGAGTCGCAGCGGACCTGCAGGTTTCTGGGAGCTTGGAGCAGAATAACTGAACGCTGCTTCTCCATGTTCAGTTCTGACTCTGGGGACAGGAAGCTGACCAGTCCCTGAAGACCTGAGAGATCTGTCTCTGGGGACAGGAAGCTGACCAGTCCCTGAAGACCTGAGAGATCTGTCTCTGGGGACAGGAAGCTGACCAGTCCCTGAAGACCTGAGAGATCTGTCTCTGGGGACAGGAAGCTGACCAGTCCCTGAAGACCTGAGAGATCTGTCTCTGGGGACAGGAAGCTGACCAGTCCCTGAAGACCTGAGAGATCTGTCTCTGGGGACAGACAGCTGACCAGTCCCTGAAGACCTGAGAGATCTGTCTCTGGGGACAGGAAGCTGACCAGTCCCTGAAGACCTGAGAGATCTGTCTCTGGGGACAGGAAGCTGACCAGTCCCTGAAGACCTGAGAGATCTGTCTCTGGGGACAGGAAGCTGACCAGTCCCTGAAGACCTGAGAGACCTGTCTCTGGGGACAGGAAGCTGACTAGTCCCTGAAGACCTGAGAGATCTGTCTCTGGGGACAGGAAGCTGACCAGTCCCTGAAGACCTGAGAGATCTGTCTCTGGGGACAGGAAGCTGAAATCTATTCTTTGACACACAGGAAGCCAGAGTGAAGACTTCAGAGCAGGAGTGATGTGATCCACTTTCTTAGTGTCAGTGAGGACTCGAGCAGCGGCGTTCTGAATCAGCTGCAGCTTCCTGATAGATGTTTTAGTGAGACCTGTGAAGACACCTTTGCAGTAGTCCAGTCTACTGAAGATAAAGGCATGGACACGTGTCTCCAGATCCTGCTGTGACATTAGTCTTTTAATCCTAGATATGTTCTCTAGGTGATAGGAGGCTGATTTAGTAACTGTTTTAATGTGACTGTTGAAACTCAGGTCAGAGTCCATGACTACACCTAGATCTCTGTCTCTCTGTGGTTTGAACATTGCAGACTGAAGCTCAGCGCTGACTTCTAAACGTTCTGCCTTGGCTCCAAAAACCATTACCTCAGTCTTATCTTTGTTTAATTGGAGAAAGTTCTGACACATCAAGTCATTGATTGGTTCAATGCACTTACTCAGTGTTTGAACTGGAGCATCGTCTCCTGGTGAAATTGTTACGTACATTTGTGTGTCATCTGCATCGCTATGGTAACTTATTTTGTTGTTCTTCATTATCTGGGCCAGTGGTAGCATGTAGACGTTAAAGAGAAGAGGCCCCAAGATGGAGCCTTGAGGAACCCCACATGTCATATTTGTCAACTCAGATGTGTATTTACCTATAGAGACAAAGTTGTTTCTGTCCTTTAAGTAGGATTCAAACCAATAAGAACTGTTTCCGAAAGTCCCACCCAGTGTTCCAGTCGGTCCAGTGATATGCTGTGGTCAACAGCGTCAAACGCAGCACTGAGATCTAATCATACTAACACTGAAGTTCTGCCACTGTCTGTGTTTAAGTGGATGTCGTTAAAGACCTTTCCAAGAGCAGTCTCAGTGCTGTGGTTTGGACGAAAGCCTGACTGGAACACATCAAAACAGCTATTTAAATGCAAGAAATTACTCAACTGTTGAAAAACAACTTTTTCAATGATCTTACCTAGAAATGGCAGGTTTGATTTGGGCCTGTAATTGTTCATTACTGAAGCATCTAGATTATTCTTTTTTAAGAGCGGTTTAATGACTGCAGTTTTCAGGGCCTGTGGGAAAATACCTGAGTGAAGAGACGTGTTTTCTATGTGAAGTAGATCTGAGGCCATGGAACGAAAAACATCTTTGATGAATCCTGTTGGAATAATATCAAGGCAGCAGGAGGAGGACTTCAGAAGTTGAATAATGTCCTCCAGGTTTTTATCATTAATCTGATGGAATTGTGTCATGGTGTCTGAATTGATGTTAAGTGGATACAGAGACAACACATGTGCTGTTCCTGATGCAGAGGCACTGACTGCTCGTCTGATGTTCTGAGTGTTGTCAGTGAAGAAGGCAAAGTCATTGCACGCCCTGGTGGAAAGATATTCAGAGGCTACTGACACTGGGGGGTTAGTCAGTCTGTCGACGGTAGCAAACAAGGCACGTGCGTTGTGTTTGGTAATGATGTCAGAGAAGAACGATTGTCGTGCGTTTTTCAATTCCAAATGATAAAGGCCAAGTCTCTCTTTATAGATTTCAAAGTGAACCTGGAGATTTGTTTTTCGCCACCTGCGTTCAGCTTTTCGACATTCTCTTTTTTCTGTTTTAACGGTCATGGCCTTTCTCCATGGAGATATGTTCTTCCAGTCACTTCCTTTACCCAAGTTGGAGCAATGGCATCTATAACATTTTTAATTTTTGAATTAAAATGATCTACTAGCTCATTTACTGAGGTGTTAGCAGGGGCAGGTGTGGAAGAAACATTCTAGTCAGTAAACATATCCCTCGTATTTTCAGTTAAACATCGCTTTGTGGTTACCTCTTTTTGAACATTTGTGTGAACAGAAATAGAGCTCTCAAAGAAAACACAGGAATGGTCAGAGAGCGCAACATCAGTCACCACGACCTTAGAGATATTCAGACCCTTTGAGATAATTAAGTCCAGAGTGTGCCCCTTATTGTGCGTGGGCTCCGTCACATGCTGAGTCAGCCCATAGCTATCAAGAACACAACACAGTTGTTTAGCCCCTCTGTCCTGGGGGTTGTCAACATGGATGTTAAAATCACCAACAATGACTAGACGGTCAAAGTCAATACACACTATAGACAGCAGTTCAGTAAAGTCATCACAAAGCTTGCACAGTATGTGGGTGGCCTATAGATATTTAGGAACAGAGCTCGAGAGGAGCGTTTCAGCTGAAGGGCCACATATTCAAAAGAATCAAAGCTTCCATACGATGTCTTCCTGCATTGAAGGGAATCATTGAACAGAATAGCAACTCCACCCCCTCTCTTATGCATTCTTTCCTGACTCATAAAACTAAAGCTGGGAGGGGTTGATTCGATAAGAACAGCTGCACTGTCATTTTGTTCAATCCAAGTTTCTGTTAAAAACATAAAATCGAGATTGTGCTCAGTGATAAAATCATTGATTACAAATATTTTTCCTGCCAAAGACCTAACATTTAATAAAGCTAGTTTAAGTTTGTTAAACACACTATCAGTCAGGTTTGTTGTAACAAGCTGTGGCTGACATGGAATCACTGCTAAATTAGATAAACTCACACAAACGTTTGAGTGCTTCCTGTATCTAAGATCATTCACCGCTCTTAATCTATTACCTATCAACACAGATATCGGCAAAGCTACTGGCAGGCAGGGCCCTGGCATGTCCTGGAAAGAGTTGAGAGTGCCATACGCCCTTGAGCCTGGACCCAGCAGATATCAGTTTGCAGATTGTTTTGGTTTGGATGATTGTGGTAGGCATGGTGATGAAGCCGGGGAAGATGGTGCGCGTCTCTGCTTTGGTGATTTTGGTGGGCGTCGTTGAGGGGCGGGGTAGAGGACATGCTGCCAGCCCTGCGTAGCGCCTTAGTCTGGTCTTTGAAATCCAGGAAGGAATCGGTGCCAGCCCTCTGTATCTCCTTCATGTGTTCAGCGATCTCCAGGAGGGTGGGCGAGGGCGAAAGGGTGAACGGAGTATCCTCAAAGGCGTTGACAGGGGGCGGGGTGACGGGCGGTGGGGACTCCTCCGTGTGTTTCATAGGTCTCCCATAATCAGAACATTCCTCAGGCGGGTGCAGTGATACTTCTTCAGGGTTTTCTGCGCGATGTGTTGTGTCTATCTCCTGTTTCGATTCCTCTTGCCGCTTGTCCTTGGCAGAGGGAACAGATTGATGACGCAGGCAGTTGAATATGTTAGAGATACACAATTTCACTCCTGACTTGTTCAGGCAAACTCCATTTGCCTTGAAAAGATGTCTGCGGTCCCAGAAAAAGTTAAAATTGTCAATGAAATGCACAGAATGGTCGGTACAGACAGTTGAAAGCCAGGTGGTCAGTGCAGACAGTTGGAAGCCAGGTGGTCGGTACAGACAGGTGAAAGCCAGGTGGTCAGTACAGACAGGTGGAAGCCAGGTGGTCAGTACAGGCAGTTGGAAGCCAGGTGGTCAGTACAGACAGGTGGAAGCCAGGAGTTCAGTGCAGACAGGTGGAAGCCAGGTGGTCAGTGCAGGCAGGTGAAAGCCAGGTGGTCAGTACAGACAGGTGAAAGCCAGGTGGTCAGTGCAGACAGGTGAAAGCCAGGTGTTCAGTGCAGACAGGTGAAAGCCAGGAGTTCAGTGCAGACAGGTGAAAGCCAGGTGGTCAGTACAGACAGGTGGAAGCCAGGTGTTCAGTGCAGACAGTCTGCTGAATCTCTCCACTCCTCTTCTGCCTGGCGGTAGAGGGCCACTGATGAACACCTCTGCATTTAGAGAGCTGGCAGTTTCCAACAGACATTTAAAGTCTTTTTTCAGCACTTCTGACTCTTGTTTCTCAACATCATCTGTTCCAATGTGCAGAACCACATTCTTCACAGTCGGATGTTCAGCCCCAATATGCAGGATCTTCTCAGCCAAGTCAGAGACTGTGTCCTTGGATAACAGAGTACTTTGGTGTTGTTCTTACTACACAGACCTTTTACATCTCTTACAGCAGAGTCACCCACAGTCAGAGTTTCAGGCCCAGTCGTTAGCTTTCCCTCTAGCCTTTTGCTTTTGGAGTAGCTATTGGTCCTTACCCCGCTGTGTGAAGAGGACGGGTTATCCAGGTCATCAGAGAGAGATCTCCGGCTCTCGGTCAGCGGAGCGTATCTGTTCTGGATCGGCACACTCGGTGGTTTAGGAGGATTGTTTGTAGCTCTCCCTTTAGCAGCTGTCCACTGCTGTTTAGGGGTTGAAGAGGCGCTCCTCTTGGGTGATAACAATGCAGGCCAGCCGGTCGCATCACATATTTCAGAGTGTTGGGCTCTGCCCGTTATCCTTCCTCCCAAATCCCATGGAAATGATTTACTCTTAGGCTTTGCACCCAGAGAGTTCCAGGGAGGACCACCACGTGTAGATGTATGACCCGGTACACAGCGCTCCTATTCCTTGGAATCCTTGTAGCTGCTAACTTGCTTTGAGTTAGCATACCCTTTTCCATTATTTTGCAACACTGGTAAAGTGGTGTCATTCCCACAACATAGTCCATTCACTTCCACGTTAACTTCCAGCCGTTGCAATTTAATTTGCACACATATTTCAAATTGCCTTCCATTAGCCCTGCCCCCCAGAAAGTCGGCCATTTTGAAATATGTGCGTTTTTCAGCCATTTTACGCACGTTCTTGCGAACTCCTCCTCGGAAAATGATCGGAAAAATTCAATTCCAGGACAAATTAAACCCCTATCCAATATGATGCTAAATTACGAAGAAAATAGTTACTAGCTCAAACGGGGAGCTTGTAAGCTAACGGAGAATGTACCATTTTTGACGATTTACATGTCACAAATTCATCCAAACTACTACATTTCCATTTTTGGAAACCTTTACAAAGTTGCACCGTAACTCCGAATGACTTGACATTTTGCCCACTTATTCGGGTGGACCTACTCTACATATTATGTCCTGGAACCCCAAAGCTCCACCTACTTAATTTTTTTAAAATTACCATAATGTTAAAAACAGTGAAATATTACCTTAAATTTCCATGTTTTCTTTTTCAACGCCAAACTTAGTATACAGCATCAGTGGAGGGTCAGACACATTACTGTAGAAAATGAGCATGTTCAGTCGATAAATATGCCCGTCATTAATCTAAATGCAGGGCTTAGAAAGAAATGCTCATAACTCCTAAACCACACACACACACCGGCTCTGCTGGCGGCAAAATCAATTACAACAGACACCTATACACAACAGACACCTACTGAATGTAAAACACACACATACAGCTCCTAAAGCATAAAATGTATATCAGGCTACAGCCCTTGTATATTTTATCATGTGAAGCACTATATGGTTTCATGAAAAATATCTACTGTTTACTTGTAGATATCTTCTAAAGAATACAAATAAACACACCCCCCCCCCACACACAAACACTTTCTCTGTCTATAAGGCTTACAGTTACATCGTTCAATCATGCTTTAGCAACCATGTCTTTATTATGATCTCTTGTTTTCTCTGTGATTCCCACAATTCTGGATAAATGGATCTCCTGGGGAACAACCCCTACTTTGAAAAGTGCACGGCCAATCAGAAGGACAGAACTGCCACCTGAGGTGCTGGATAAAGCAAGCCTGAACAGCGCTCAGGAACATCATTCACCCAAACCTCCGCTGACTGCAGTCCAGACGTATGAGTGTAGACGTGTAGAGCTCATCACTGCTGTCACTTCAGCCTTACATACTTTACTTATAATTAAAACATTACATCTGTGTGCCATGTAGTACTTGTCATTTTTCTTAACACTGTATATACTTATTACATTGTCTTTATTTTAAATACTGTCTACACTTAATCTACAACTTCTCTCATATCATTGAATCTACATTATGGTTGTTTATATTTATCTGTTATCTTGCACTTCTTTGCATCTTAGGTTTACATTTTAATTTTTGCTGTGACGGACTGCGGAGCTGAGCAAAACACACACTAACAGTTAGACCAAACACACTTAGCTATTCCATCTACCTCTGGAACTAGCTAAACTAGTTATAAATATGTTTATTCTTCACTGTCGGCATATCGCTACCTGGTTGATGCAGGAAAAATGATACCAACACAACGGACGCACATGCCTAAGATTTCCTGGTCAGAAACAAAGGAACGCAAAGTCAGGTAAACAATTTAGAGGGATGACAAACGGCTCATTTCGGAGGACTGGGGGGGGGACCAGCAACCCTCCCTGACAGGCGCACGGACGCGAGGGCCCGCTCATCACTGCGCGCACAAGTGCGACTGCAGTTTTAATTATCACTGTTCTAGCAAAGGAATGCTCACGTTCATATTGATGTATTTTAATAAACGTTAACTTGTCCCATTACGTGGCTATTTGTGTTGGGGAGGACCTGCCTTTTTTATCTCTCCAAAAGGGGGACCTGAGAACCACTGCCTTAGAGGGATATCTTTCAAGTTTTTAATACTCTTATCAACATATGAGTGGACAAACATGTTTTATGCAAATGTTTGTTTATTATCATTTGATCAATGACAAATATTTTCTTGAATATTCCCAACGCAACAACCTCTCTCTCTTCACTCTCTCCCAACCCTGTCTACTTCTCTGCACTGAGCCAGTTGCTCAAACAGACGAGACGGCGAGATGCCGCTCCTCTCTCTTCATAACAGTCAAAGTATGAGACTGAAGTTCCCACTGTGGGTCAAAACAATGCGCTGTGATGTGCAGTCGACACGTTGGATGCGACGCAGCCCCTCGTTCTCAGGTCCTTAAGCACGAGGCTTAGGTCCTTCAGCACTAGTGTCAAGCTGTAGCCCCCCATTTAGCTATCGCTGTTGAAAGCTTGCTGCTCGTAGACGCCGTGTCCAGGCGTCTCCCCAAGCGAGCGGCTGGAGCGGGGCTGTCAGCATCAGCTGGGTGCTTTTCTTGCTGTTTAAAACACCTTTTCTGGTATCCTCTAGAATATCCCACCATCCAACTAACAACAACAACAACAACAACAACAATGCCAAGCCTATGGGCTCTGAAACTACGGGCGGGCCGAGGACAAATACATATGCGTTAATCGCAAGTTAAAATTATTCGTGTCGTTTAATTTTTTTCCATTAATGCGTTATTAACGCGTTAACTTGACAGCCCTAATTTGTATTTATTTATTTTACCTTTATTTAACCAGGATAGGTCTCATTGAGATTAAAAATCTCTTTTTCAAGAGAGTCCTGGCCCAAGAATGGTAACAGCACAGTTTCAGACAGTTTTACAGTTACAAACAATTAAAAAACACACAATCACAACACAGTCATACACCAAGCTTAGCCAAAGCATTTACAGACACAGCGGCCTGCTTCAAGGTCAGTTAAAGTTGCTTTGAGTGTTTCTAATGACACCAGCTCTCTGAGTTTCAGCTCAGTTTGAAGCAGGTTCCAAGCTTGAGGGGCAGCGTAACTGAACGCTCTTTTCCCCAGTTCAGTAAGGACCTTTGGTTCAGTTAAAAGGAAAAAGTTCTCTGAGCGAAGCCGATAGGATCCTGTGCATTTTCTATTTATGTACACCCTTAGATAAGGGGGAAGAGCACCAAGAATAGCCTTATATATAAGGATGTGCCAATGTTTCAGTCTACGCGTGGTCAGGGAAGACCATCCAACACGAGCATATAGATTGCAGTGGTGCGTCAAGGATCTGAGGTTTGTGATGAATCTCAGTGCACCGTGGTAGACGGTGTCCAGCGAGTGAAGGCACTGAGAAGATGCATTCATATAAACCACATCTCCATAATCCAGACAGAAAGGTTGCAGACACAAGTCTCTTTTTGGCCTCATAGGAAAAACAAGACTTGTTTCTAAAGAAAAAAACAAATTGTATTCTTAATTTTTTCAAGAGTTCCACAATGTGTGGTTTAAAAGAGAACGCATTTTCAATTATAATTCCAACATCCTTATACTGCAACACAGATTCAACCTCCGTCCCCTGCAAGGTGGTGATAGGAGGAAGGTTCAAGACCTTGGCTTTTGCTTTCGAGAACATCATGAGCTTTGTCTTGGCAGCATTTAAAACAAGTTTCAAATCACACATGTTGGATTGTACAAAAGCATTCTGGAGCTGACAAAGAGCCTGTTTCGGGGTGGACGCAGAACAATAAATAACTGTATCATCAGCATAAAAATGCAAATTTGCATTAAAAACATTGTTATTAAGACTGTTAATGTAAATAATAAATAACAATGGTCCTAAAACAGATCCCTGTGGCACACCCTCGGATACCAGAAGGGATATTGAAGTTAAGCCTTCTGCCCGCACACACTGTGATCTGCATGAAAGATAGTTCTTGAACCAACAGACAGCCTTACCTGAAAGACCGAAACTAACAAGTCTTTGTGACAGTAAGGCATGATCCACTTTGTCAAAGCCTTTGACAAGTCAATAAAAAGTGCTGCACAATGCTCTCTATTGTCTAAGAAGTAAATAAGATCATTTACTACTTTTAACGCAGCTGTTGTAGTGCTGTGTGTTTTCCTAAAAGCAGATTGAAACTCAGATAAAATAATATTTATTGATTGACCAGTGATTCCAGTACTTTATTTAAAAGACATCATTTAATAATAATAATCGAAAACACAGTAAATACTGGAAAAGGTTGATCAAGTCAAATACCTTTACTCTAGTTTCAAATGTTCTTTTCAATAGTATTTAATGTCATGTATGTAAACAGTTCCTGAAACCCAATTACAAGTGACAATAGAAAACACATTTCACTTAAATATAGTATTCGCAATCTTTTGAATAATTCAGAAATAATTAAAAGCCCTGTTGCCAGCCCCACTTTATTCTTATTGATATATACAACTGACGTCAGCAAGTGTGCCAAAATCAGTATAGATTTTTAAAGGATAAAATGCTTTTCATTCATGTAATATTTCTTTCGTTGTCTCAAATAAAAATGCAAACAAATATATGTATGCTTGAATACCTCATTGTGAGACTTTTGCTTTGGCTGGGACGATAGGCAGTTTCAGGCGACAGCACAGATGGTACAAGAGGATAGGTCGAATGGTCTGGTCTCTGATGCCATAGATAAGAGCACTCAGGCACCTCGGTAAAAGAATAATACACACATAAAGAAAACTGCGGACACGCAACATTGCTAATCTGTCGGTGACTTTGGCTATAGCTTTGATCTGGGGGTTGTGTAGAGTTGAAGAGAGACTGAGGCCCAGCTGCACCAGATGCAGCAGCAGAGTGTTACGAGCTTTACGAACTGAATCTTTGTCTGTGCAGGCCGACCTGGCTGCTATCATCACACTAATATAGGAGCAGCTGACTGCCACACCAGCTGACACAAACAGAAAATAATTGTAGGCTTTGTCATGATCATCAGAGTACCTGCCAAGCAGCATGTTTTCTTTAGCACACAAATCTTTCATTCGGAGGTTTACCTGTCACAATTCACATGTTATGTCACGTTGGTAGTTTTGTCTGTGTTGGTGTTTTTCTTGTCTTTGGGTTTCTGGTCTTATTGTGTTAAGTGTTCACCCCCGTTTCCTGCCTGTCTGCTTTCTGTCTGTTTCCCTCCCTGATTACCCGATTGAGTTCACCTGTTGTCCTTTTGTTTCTCCTCCCCTGCCCGGCTGTTTCTCATTGTCTTGATTACCTCTTCTTGTATTTAGTCTCGTCTCTTTCTGTGTTCAGTGTTGGGTCATTGTTTGTTGGTGACGGAGTTCACCGGTGAGTGTTCCGTGTTTTGGGCATTAGCTATGAATTAAAGGGTTTCTCAAGAGTTATCTGCATTTGGGTCCTGCTTCCTTCACACACCGTGACAGAATGACCCAACCTGAAATGGACCCAGCAGACGATCCTTTTGAGGTGGAGCTGCAACTTTTCTCTTTTCCTTTGGAATGTTGCTACGATTGGTGGAAGGAAGCGTCCAGTGTTCGGCTGAAGGAGGCCGCTCTGGTAGAGGCGCACCGGTTGGCGATGGAGAAGCCCGACTTGGTGAAATACTTGCCTGACTGGATGTTGGACTTCCTCTGGAGGTGTGTTTTCCAGCCTGCTGATTTCAGACGTCTCGGAGTGGTCCGTCTGGGGTCAACCCATGCTTCTGCCCCAGTTCCTGCTCCTGTTCTGGAGTCATACGCTGGAACTCGTCAGGCTTATGGAGGCCCACGGAGTATTCAGGCGGCTGCTAAGAGGAGTCGTCGCAAGGCCAGACAAGGAGCCCGGGCCCCAGCAGCCATGGTTCCAGTCCCGGTACGGGCCCCAGCAGCCATGGTTCCAGTCCCGGTACGGGCCCCAGCAGCCATGGTTCCTGCCCCAGTACACGCTCCCGCAGCCATGTTTCCGGCTCCAAGACCGCCCCACACTGTCATGATCCAGGCTCCAGACCTGGATCATACAGCCATGTTTCCAGCTCCAGGGCCGGCCCCAGCGGCCATGGTCCCGGCTCCAAGAGCGCCCTTTACAGCCATGTTTCCGGCTTCAGAGCTGAATCTTATAGACAGGATTCTGGCTTCAACAGCCATGATGCTGGCTTCAATTCCGGTCCCTGCAGCCATGGTTTCAGCCCCAGTTCTGGCCCCAGCAGCCATGGTCCCGACCCCAGCTGCCTTGGTTCCAGACCCAGAGCTGGTCCCAGCTGCCACAGTCCCATCTCGGGTTCCCTCCTCTGGTTCCTCCTCGAGTCCCCTCTTTGGATTCCCTCTCGAGTTCCCTTCTCTAGTTACTCTTCCAGTCCCTCCTCTAGTCTCTCCTCTAGTCCCCTCTGTAGTCCCTTCTCGAGTCCCCTCTCTGTTTCCATCTCCAGTTCCCTCCTATGGTTCCTCCTCGAGTCCCCTCTCTAGTTTCCCTCTCGAGTTCCCTCGCAAGTTCCCTTCTCTAGTTACTCTTCCAGTCCCTCCTCTAGTCTCTCCTCTAGTCCCCTCTTTAGTCTCTGTTCGAGTCCCCTCTCTCTTTCCATCTCTGGAGTCCCCTCTCCAGTCTCCTCTCGAGTCCCCTCTCAAGTCTCCGCTCGAGTTCCCTCTCCAGTCCCAATTCAAGCCCTTACGCAGTTGTTGTTGGAGGTTCCGCTGGGGGTCCTTCCAACCCTGTGTCCTGTGTCGTTGGAGGTCCCGCCGTCTACTCCCCTGCCGGGGGTCCTGCCAACCCTTTGTCCTGTGCCGTTGGAGGTCCCGCCGTCTACTCCCCTGCCGGGGGTCCTGCCAACCCTGTGTCCTGTGCCGTTGGAGGTCCCGCCGTCTACTCCCCTGCCGGGGGTCCTGCCAACCCTTTCTTCTGTCCCGTTGGAGGCCCCGCCGACTACTCTCCTGCCGGGGGTCCTGCCAACCCTTTGTCCTGTCCCGTTGGAGGTCCCGCCGTCTACTCCCCTGCCGGGGGTCCTGACAACCCTGTGTCCTTTGCCGTTGGAGGTCCCGCCGTCTACTCCCCTGCCAGGGGTCCTTCCAACCCTGTGTCCTGTGCCGTTGGAGGTCCCGCCGTCTACTCCCCTGCCGGGGGTCCTGCCAACCCTGTGTCCTGTGCCGTTGGAGGTCCCGCCGTCTACTCCCCTGCCGGGGGTCCTGCCAACCCTATATCCCGTGCCGTTGGAGGTTCTACCAGGGGCCCGGCCAGCCCCATGTCCATCACCGGTCTCGCCGGGGTTCCTGCCAACTCCTGGTCCTTTTCCGTGGGAGATCCTGCCGAAGCCTGTCCGACCGGCTCCGGTTTCTGTCCGGCCGACACCGTGTCCTGCCCGATCTCCGGAGCTGGCCCATCAGCGCCTTCTTGCCCGGCCTCCTGATTCTGTCCGGTCGACACCGGCTCGAGCCCGGCCCCCTGAGAGCCGCGGTCTTCGCCCTCGAGCCCGGCCCCCTGAGAGCCGCGGTCTTCGCCCTCGAGCCCGGCCCCCTGAGAGCCGCGGCCCTCGCCCTCGTGCCCGGCCCCCTGACAGCCGCGGTCTTCGCCCTCGAGCCCGGCCCTCTGAGAGCCGGAGTCTTCACCCTCAATCCCGGTCCTCTGCCTTGCCCCCGGGCCGTCCGCCCGAATCCCCCTTTTTGGACTCTGCCTTACCCCCGGGCCGTCCGCCCGAGACCCCTTCCTGGTACTCTGCCTTGCCCCCGGGCCGTCCGCCCGAGACCCGTTCCTGGTCCTCTGCCTTGCCCCCGGGCCGTCCGCCCGAATCCCCCTTTTTGGACTGTACCTGTCCCCCCGGGCCGTCCGCCCGAGACCCCTTCCTGGTCCTCCGCTGTGTTCCTGGGCTGTCAGCAGGTCTTCAGCTGAAATATCTAACAGGAGAATAACTCGTGCAACATTATTGAGTGAACTGAAGGCCCAAACCACAATGACAGCCACTGCTGTGTTTCTGATGGTCATGAAAGTAGAGTGCCTTAGTGGGTAGCACACAGCTACATATCTCTCCAGAGACATCACCACCAGTGTGAGAGGAGAAATCTCTCTTGTGATATCAGCAAGCATGACAACAACACCACACACTGGATATGTCAGCCTTATTTGAAAAACAGATAGTAGGAACAGTAACTGGCTTAATGCCATGTGGAGAGTGTCTGCAAAAAGGAGGTTAAACAGAAGAACGTATCTGGAGGTTTCCCTAAATACAGATTTACACCTCAAGGTGAATAACATAATCCCATTGATGCAGAGAAACACACAGCATGGCACTGTAATCGGAACAGAAAATAACACAAATTCAAGTAATCCCCTTTCAGCAGTGATGTTAGTCTGAGATGACATAATGGAGACTTGTTTTAAATGCCTCGCTAGAGGGTTTTATCCAAATAGATAATACATTTGAATAATCTGGAATAGCATAAAAGACCTTAAAAAAAAACGTAACCTTTTGATGTTTTTATAACACAGAAGCACACATAATTAATTGAAAAAACAAAACATTTTCTAAATAAATGAAATGTTCACATAAAGCAGTGACTGGTCCTCTCAGATATGATGTCAGCAAGTACTGCAAGAACAACACTGTTGAAGACCATGGCTGCTTCTATGTGAGCAGAGCAGTTCTGCTAGGTGTGCACGTTCACACAGGCAGTTTAAGAACTCAAACCTCACACACACTTCACGTGACACCATGACGAATAAGCATGCAATAGGACAGGAATGGGTGTCTTAAGGAGAGAGGGTAGGAGGGAGAAAAAGAGACTTCAAAGATTTAAAGACATTAAGAAATACCCCTCCTATATGTTGCTGCCTAATATGTATTCAACAACATTCAATGAAGGGTTAGGGTTACCAATACACACACATGCATTCACACATGCTTAGGATATTCTGTTTATAATTCATGTTTTCATATTACTGCTATTGTTTATTGGCCAAATATACATTTGTGTTTTGATGCTTTGACAAAATTCAGCAAGATAATGAAACAAAAAGCAAGTAATAGAAAGTTAAGGCAACATTTTAAGTTATTTTCATATAATACAAAATCTATAAGGAGTTTATTAAACAAGTAGTAACATTTTATTGTTTTAGTTACTCCCATGTGGACTCCCAAACATTTCCCTCCTCTCTATTATGCAATTTCTTTGTCGAAGTTTTAATTTCCAACGTAATTGGATTGTTTGCTAGTATAATTATTTTCTTTACCTTAATGCTCTTTGGACTTGTTCTTAGATGTAGATGAGGCTTGTGTGACATGTGTTGTTGACATACGAGTATGGTTAGCTTCATGAACTTTTCAATGTTCTGAAGTAACAGAGACCAAACTGGTCACGATCTGTAATGTGTTTTGTCTTGTATTTTTCTGTCTTTGGTTTCATGTTTTATTTTGAAAGGTCTTCACCCCCTGTCTTGCCTGATGCTTTCTGTCTGTTTTCCCTCCTACCTGATTACCCGATTGTGTCCACCTGGTGCCCCTGTGTGTTCTCCTCCCTCCTCACCTGTGTCTTGTTTGTGTGATTAGTCTTGTGTGTATTTAAGTTCTGGGTTTTCTGTCTGTCTTTGTCGGTTCATTGTTTGTCGTTGACTGTGTTCACGAGGTAGTGTTCTGTTTTGTTCCTTTAAATCAAGGTCTTTTTTTCAGTTTATTCTGCATTTGGGTCCTGCCTGCTTCACTCACCCTAACAAAACCCTGCTCCGTGTTTCACTATCGGAATCTCTCCAGCATGAGCAACTAAGGAAGCTCCAATGACACGTCAGTCACAGACAGGTCCAACTGTGCAAGGGGCACTCCTCCCATAACTGAAGACCACCCCTTCACTAAGCCATAGCTGAAGACCACCCCTTCACTAAGCCATAGCTGAAGACCACCCCTTCACAACGCCAGAACTAAAGACCACCCCTTCACAACGCCAGAACTGAAGACCACCCCTTCACTACCCCAGAACTAAAGACCACCCCTTCACTAAGCCAGAACTAAAGACCACCCCTTCACTAAGCCAGAACTGAAGACCACCCCTTCACTAAGCCAGAACTAAAGACCACCCCTTCACTAAGCCAGAACTGAAGACCACCCCTTCACAACGCCAGAACTAAAGACCACCCCTTCACTAAGCCAGAACTGAAGACCACCCCTTCACTAAGCCAGAACTGAAGACCACCCCTTCACTAAGCCATAGCTAAAGACCACCCCTTCACTAAGCCAGAACTAAAGACCACCCCTTCACTAAGCCAGAACTGAAGACCACCCCTTCACAACGCCAGAACTAAAGACCACCCCTTCACTAAGCCAGAACTGAAGACCACCCCTTCACAACGCCAGAACTAAAGACCACCCCTTCACAACGCCATAGCTAAAGACCACCCCTTCACTAAGCCAGAACTAAAGACCACCCCTTCACTAAGCCAGAACTGAAGACCACCCCTTCACTAAGCCAGAACTGAAGACCACCCCTTCACTAAGCCAGAACTGAAGACCACCCCTTCACTAAGCCAGAACTGAAGACCACCCCTTCACTAAGCCAGAACTGAAGACCACCCCTTCACAACGCCATAGCTAAAGACCACCCCTTCACTAAGCCATAGCTGAAGACCACCCCTTCACTAAGCCAGAACTAAAGACCACCCCTTCACTAAGCCATAGCTGAAGACCACCCCTTCACTAAGCCAGAACTGAAGACCACCCCTTCACTAAGCCAGAACTGAAGACCACCCCTTCACTAAGCCAGAACTGAAGACCACCCCTTCACTAAGCCAGAACTGAAGACCACCCCTTCACTAAGCCAGAACTAAAGACCACCCCTTCACTACCCCAGAACTGAAGACCACCCCTTCACTAAGCCAGAACTAAAGACCACCCCTTCACTAAGCCAGAACTGAACACCACCCCTTCACTACCCCAGAACTGAAGACCACCCCTTCACTACCCCAGAACTGAAGACCACCCCTTCACTAAGCCAGAACTAAAGACCACCCCTTCACTACCCCAGAACTGAAGACCACCCCTTCACTACCCCAGAACTGAAGACCACCCCTTCACTAAGCCAGAACTGAAGACCACCCCTTCACTACCCCAGAACTGAAGACCACCCCTTCACTACCCCAGAACTGAAGACTACCCCTTCACTACCCCAGAACTGAAGACCACCCCTTCACTAAGCCAGAATTGAAGACCACCCCTTCACTACCCCAGAACTGAAGACCACCCCTTCACTACCCCAGAACTGAAGACCACCCCTTCACTAAGCCAGAACTGAAGACCACCCCTTCACTACCCCAGAACTGAAGACCACCCCTTCACTACCCCAGAACTGAAGACCACCCCTTCACTACCCCAGAACTGAAGACCACCCCTTCACTACCCCAGAACTGAAGACCACCCCTTCACTACCCCAGAACTGAAGACCACCCCTTCACTACCCCAGAACTGAAGACCACCCCTTCACTACCCCAGAACTGAAGACCACCCCTTCACTAAGCCAGAACTAAAGACCACCCCTTCACTACCCCAGAACTGAAGACCACCCCTTCACTACCCCAGAACTGAAGACCACCCCTTCACTAAGCCAGAACTGAAGACCACCCCTTCACTACCCCAGAACTGAAGACCACCCCTTCACTACCCCATAACTGAAGACCACCCCTTCACTACCCCAGAACTGAAGACCACCCCTTCACTACCCCAGAACTGAAGACCACCCCTTCACTACCCCAGAACTGAAGACCACCCCTTTACTACCCCAGAACTGAAGACCACCCCTTCACTAAGCCAGAACTGAAGACCACCCCTTCACTACCCCAGAACTGAAGACCACCCCTTCACTACCCCAGAACTGAAGACCACCCCTTCACTACCCCAGAACTGAAGACCACCCCTTCACTACCCCAGAACTGAAGACCACCCCTTCACTACCCCAGAACTGAAGACCACCCCTTCACTACCCCAGAACTGAAGACCACCCCTTCACTACCCCAGAACTGAAGACCACCCCTTCACTACCCCAGAACTGAAGACCACCCCTTCACTACCCCAGAACTGAAGACCACCCCTTCACTAAGCCAGAACTGAAGACCACCCCTTCACTACCCCAGAACTGAAGACCACCCCTTCACTACCCCAGAACTGAAGACCACCCCTTCACTACCCCAGAACTGAAGACCACCACTTCACTACCCCAGAACTGAAGACCACCCCTTCACTACCCCAGAACTGAAGACCACCCCTTCACTACCCACTATGGAGTATTTTGCAAAACCCAATTCCTGGTTCTAGTCCATATTTGCTGGAGAAGTAATTCGCAATAAATGCCTTTCCTGCCACCACATCCGTGTGGTGTCCGTGTGCGGTGACTGTACTGTGTCTGCAGGGCTTCTTCGTGAATGTAGTTAGTTCCTGAATACTGAATACATGGCTCTGAAAGTAATCCCAATCCGAATTAAGTTACGCGTCTTAAAAAAGGTACGTATTCAGATTACTTTTACAATACTTTATTTCAATCAGTCAGTGTTTATTTATAGCTCAATGTCACAAATGTTACACTTGTCTCCGTGGACTTCACAGAGTGTACAGAATATCAGTATGACAATACGACACTCTCTGTCCTCAGACCCTCTGTCCTTAGACCCCTCTGTCCTTAGACCCCTCTGTCCTTAGACCCTCTGTCCTCAGACCCCTCTGTCCTCAGACCCCTCTGTCCTTAGACCCTCTGTCCTTAGACCCCTCTGTCCTTAGACCCTCTGTCCTTAGACCCCTCTGTCCTTAGACCCTCTGTCCTCAGACCCCTCTGTCCTCAGACCCCTCTGTCCTTAGACCCTCTGTCCTCAGAACCCTCTGTCCTTAGACCCTCTGTCCTCAGACCCTCTGTCCTTAGACCCTCTGTCCTTAGGCCCTCTGTCCTCAGACCCTCTGTCCTTAGACCCCTCTGTCCTCAGACCCTCTGTCCTTAGACCCCTCTGTCCCCAGAGACAGATCTCTCAGGTCTTCAGGGACTGGTCAGCTTCCTGTCCCCAGAGACAGATCTCTCAAGTCTTCAGGGACTGGTCAGCTTCCTGTCCCCAGAGACAGATATCTCAGGTCTTCAGGGACTGGTCAGCTTCCTGTCCCCAGAGACAGATCTCTCAGGTCTTCAGGGACTGGTCAGCTTCCTGTCCCCAGAGACAGATCTCTCAGGTCTTCAGGGACTGGTCAGCTTCCTGTCCCCAGAGACAGATCTCTCAGGTCTTCAGGGACTGGTCAGCTTCCTGTCCCCAGAGACAGATCTCTCAGGTCTTCAGGGACTGGTCAGCTTCCTGTCCCCAGAGACAGATCTCTCAGGTCTTCAGGGACTGGTCAGCTTCCTGTCCCCAGAGACAGATCTCTCAGGTCTTCAGGGACTGGTCAGCTTCCTGTCCCCAGAGACAGATCTCTCAGGTCTTCAGGGACTGGTCAGCTTCCTGTCCCCAGAGACAGATCTCTCAGGTCTTCAGGGACTGGTCAGGTTCCTGTCCCCAGAGACAGGTCTCTCAGGTCTTCAGGGACTGGTCAGCTTCCTGTCCCCAGAGACAGATCTCTCAGGTCTTCAGGGACTGGTCAGGTTCCTGTCCCCAGAGTCAGAACTGAACATGGAGAAGCAGCGTTCAGTTATTCTGCTCCAAGCTCCCAGAAACCTGCAGGTCCGCTGCGACTCTGACTACTTTCAGATCCAGCAAGAAGACTTTTCTTTTTGTCGCTGCTTCTAATGGAACTGTTCACATCTCAGACTCTCTGTGACTTTGATCCGTGGACTTTTCCTTAATGTTTAATTGAACTGTTCACATCTCAGACTCTCTGTAACTTTGATCCGTGGACTTTTCCTTAATGTTTAATTGAACTGTTCACATCTCAGACTCACTGTGACTTTGATCCGTGGACTTTTCCTTAATGTTTAATTGAACTGTTCACATCTCAGACTCACTGTGACTTTGATCCGTGGACTTTTCCTTAATGTTTAATTGAACTGTTCACATCTCAGACTCTCTGTAACTTTGATCCGTGGACTTTTCCTTAATGTTTAATTGAACTGTTCACATCTCAGACTCACTGTGACTTTGATCCGTGGACTTTTCCTTAATGTTTAATTGAACTGTTCACATCTTAGACTCACTGTGACTTTGATCCATGTACTTTTCCTTAATGTTTAATTGAACTGTTCACATCTCAGACTCACTGTGACTTTGATCCGTGTACTTTTCCTTAATGTTTAATTGAACTGTTCACATCTTAGACTCACTGTGACTTTGATCCGTGGACTTTTCCTTAATGTTTAATTGAACTGTTCACATCTTAGACTCACTGTGACTTTGATCCGTGGACTTTTCCTTAATGTTTAATTGAACTGTTCACATCTCAGACTCTCTGTAACTTTGATCCGTGGACTTTTCCTTAATGTTTAATTGAACTGTTCACATCTCAGACTCTCTGTAACTTTGATCCGTGTACTTTTCCTTAATGTTTAATTGAACTGTTCACATCTCAGACTCACTGTGACTTTGATCCGTGTACTTTTCCTTAATGTTTAATTGAACTGTTCACATCTCAGACTCACTGTGACTTTGATCCGTGGACTTTTCCTTAATGTTTAATTGAACTGTTCACATCTCAGACTCACTGTGACTTTGATCCGTGGACTTTTCCTTAATGTTTAATTGAACTGTTCACATCTTAGACTCACTGTGACTTTGATCCGTGGACTTTTCCTTAATGTTTAATTGAACTGTTCACATCTTAGACTCACTGTGACTTTGATCCGTGTACTTTTCCTTAATGTTTAATTGAACTGTTCACATCTCAGACTCACTGTGACTTTGATCCGTGTACTTTTCCTTAATGTTTAATTGAACTGTTCACATCTTAGACTCACTGTGACTTTGATCCGTGGACTTTTCCTTAATGTTTAATTGAACTGTTCACATCTCAGACTCACTGTGACTTTGATCCGTGGACTTTTCCTTAATGTTTATTTTATTAGCTTTTCTTTTTTAATGCTTAATGTCTTTCATTTCTTTTGTAAAGCATTTTGCCTTGCAACAACTTCATTGAATACAACATGTAATCATGCAGCCCATGTAGTATGATATTTTACAAATGATGAATTTCAGCAAACATGTGCAACATATCCATCATCACAGCTCCGCGGGCAGTGAGGCGATAGGGTCCGTTGTTATGGTGCATCCATGGGGAAAGAGAAACGCATGTCGCGCTGAACACGTAACATGAACGTGCCGGGCGGCGCGGTCCCGTGGGCTAGATGCGCGTTCATAATGCCGAGGGGAATAACTCTCAGAATAACGTTATTAGCACATTTTTACAACTTGAGGAACGAATGTTTTAATAAGTTCTATACAAGCGTTCATACTGGGTCGTTTATTTAGTTTAAATTATCCAACGAGTTACAGACCACTCTTTCCCCGTGTGAGTCAGTGGGAAAAGTGTTTCCGGGCCCAGCAACCTAAAGGAAGTGCAGTACCGCCGTTTGGCCACCACGAATATCCTCATCAGACTCCGGCGCACTTCCTGGGGGCTTGGGTTGAGGGAGTGGTTTGGGATTGGGCCGGAGAAGAAAAAAAAGCTGAAACTCTGTCGCGGAGATATGACGTGGGCACCGGAAGCTGCTCAGAGTGCACGCGCCCTGTCTGCAGAGCTGGTGAGTCTATTGTTTTTAACTGTAAATCTTATATTATATAATACCTCCCCTCGTTATCCGAGCCTGTGTCTGCGGGGGCTCCGTCGGAGACAGGCTCCGGTCCTCATTCAAAACCAGCGTAGCACTAAACTGTTGTTGTTGGCCCGCTAGCTCCTAACTGTTGTTAGCCTGTTAGCTGCTAACTGTTGTTAGCCTGTTAGCTGCTAACTGTTGTTAGCCTGTTAGCTGCTAACTGCTGTTAGCCTGTTAGCTGCTAACTGCTAACAGCAGCTCTGCATGTCTCCACAGCGATTAGCTTAGTTTTAGGTGTATCTTATTTAGTGGAGGCTGTGTGTGAGTTTCCTCTGCTGTTGAGAGCAGAGGCCTGTACTACGAAGCCGGTTCAACATAACCTGGATATGTTTGAGTTACCCGCAGGGGCGGATCTAGACAAATATTCACGGGGTGGCTAGAGATTTTGAGGGGTGGCGTCCCCTGGTAGAAGCATATGCTGATTTAATCGCAGTCATATCAATCAATGTTAACTTGGAAAGCCACAATATTAATATTTTAACTCAACAACATTACAGTACATGTACAGTTTTGCTGCTGTGCTTATTGTATTTTGTTATATCTTATCTTAGGTGACATTATTGTGGCTCATCAGTAAAGCTTTACATATAAATATATAAGATGGCAGACATAATTTAATGCATTTTAACTGAATGAGTTTGTTTCACTCTTAGACCAGCAGGAGTACCAATCTATGCAGACTGCTGCAATAAGTACATTAATTAACCGTCTCATCGATGTTTGTCTGAATGAATATGAAACTATTAACAATCATATTATTCCTATCAGCTGTCAATCACTGTCATGATTCACATATTCATTTATTATTGAATAAACTATATATTCTTTGGAGGAGTTAATGATGAATGTTCCTCAAGATGCTTGCTCACCCTCCTTCAAATTTGAAAGACAAGTAATTACTATCATAAATCAAAAGATTCAAAGGAACAGTTCAATGCCCCACGACTTTACTGCAAACAGTTACAACCTTGACTTTACATCAGAAAGAACACACATTGTTGACTAACTGCATCAGTTAGGGTTACAAAACGTGTATTCAGCTAACACATAAACATCGCTGCAGCTATGATCCAGTGGAAAGCCCTTCCCTCCTGGCCTCGTTACATCACAGTGTTACTTTCTGTTGGCTGGGCAGTGTAGTTTTACACACCGTCTTATTTGACTTCCTCGGGACTTAAAACAGTTTTTTGGGGGCAGACCCCCACAAAGAAGAAAACTAGTACACACATACAAGGTCATTATCTTAACAGTTGTTTATGCTCATCGAGTCATCCGTGAGCAGAGCATCAAGTTGCCTATAACAGCTGAATGTGGCGATTACCATGTTGTTCAGAAACACGCCTCAAGATCTAAAGCTTCAGTGCGTTTTTATTAAATGCTGAGTGCAGCCACACGGAGAGGCTCTTCTCTCTGATCGGGGAATCATCGATTATTATTCGCCAGGGCTGCCGAATAATCGATTTTGATCATGGTCAGTTTCTGGCAACCCTACTGGGAACAAAACAAGTGTTGGAATGCGTCCATCAGCAGGTTCATGATGTCACGGCCCGTCTAACACACCGTCTGACTCTCATCACCTCTGACTCAGAGTGTCCTCAACTCAACGGGTTGCTTAAATAATACTTCTGCATCCAGTCTGTGACGCTGAGGGTGCTGCACGGCCAGACACGCTCAGGGACTCAGATCAGGAGATATGTGATACATTATGAAGTGATGTGAATGATAATAGAACAAGGGGCGGGGCCCGCATAGAGAGAATGGGCGGGGCCTGCGTAGAGAGAAGGGGCGTAGAGAAAAGGGGCCGGTCCTGCATAGAGGGGCAGTGGCGTGCGTTGTCGCTTGCCGGCGGGCGTGTCTGAAGCTAGACCAACAGCCAATCACCTGAATCTCCCGCCCCAGACTCACAAGCAGCGGTTTGATTGGCAAGAGCTTGTATTGGCATATGATTCGATTGACTGACGCTTCCGTCAAAGCTTCAAAAGTTGAACATTGCTCTACTTTTGCAGCGAGCACCGCGAAAAAAGCTACACTCTGCTCCCACAATGCAGTTCGGGGAAGCCTGACGTCACCCCATTCAAAGTGAATGGGCAGAAGCGTTGAAGCTTCAACGCACGCCGCCGTGTGGACGGGCCGTCACTGGATGGCTCTCACCTGTATACAGATCACACTCACCTGCTTTTTCCCAATCTGACACTTCCTGTTTCTGTGTTTCAGTGAAACATGGACCCACACCTGGCCAGAGAGAGAGGGGGGCGAGAGAGAGAGGGGGGCGAGAGAGAGGGGGAAGAGAGAGAGGTGCGAGAGTCAGAGGGGGGAGAGAGAGAGGGGGGAGAGAGAGAGGTGCAAGAGAGAGAGGGGGGCGAGAGAGAGGTGCGAGAGTCAGAGGGGGGGAGAGAGAGAGGTGCAAGAGAGAGAGGGGGGAGAGAATGAGGGGCGAGAGAATGAGGGGCGAGAGAGAGAGGGGGGAGAGAAAAAGGTGCGAGAGAGAGAGAGGGGAGAGAAAGAGGGGCGAGAGAATGAGGTGCGAGAGAGAGAAGGGCGAGAGAGAGGGGGGGGGAGAGAAAAAGGTGCGAGAGAGAGAGGGGGGAGAGAAAGAGGGGCAAGAGAGAGAGGGGCGAGAGAGAGAGGGGGGGAAAACGAGAAGGGGGAGAGACAGGGGTGCGAGAGAGAGAGGGGGGAGAGAAAGAGGTGCGAGAGAGAGAGGGGGGAGAGACAGGGGCGAGAGACAGGGGCGAGAGAGACAGGGGCGAGAGAGACAGGGGAGAGAGAAAGAGGGGGGAGAGAGAGAGGGGCTGAAGAGGAAACATGAAGACGAAGAAGCATCATCCAATGAGAAGCTGGTAGATACAAACTCTTTATTCATCAGGTGATTGATCAGCGATTTGAAATGATGCGATTATCAAATCACAAAGCGTGCGATTTTTTTTAAACATCTATTTACAATTTTATTTAATTTAACATTTTTTTATTGTGTGTCAGTCATCCACACCAATCAGAAGTGCTGTGCTCCACATGTACCAGCCATTGTTAACCAATCAGAAGTGGCCCATGATAGCAAGTGATAGACAGATTGATCCAATCACCTGCCAAGTATCTCTGAAAGTGCCTTTCCTCTCCAAATGGCTTCCAATGGAGCTCCAGATGGTTTCTGGGTCAGTCAGTAAAGTCATCACGTGTTCTACATCAGGGTGAACCTGAAACTGAAGCTTGACTTTGAAGCAACGGAAGTTTCATGTAAGTTTAGTTCTTTCACTCGTAGCTCGGGCTGCAGGGTGCTAGAGACGGGAGCACGTTGATGCGACCTTCCTAGCCGGAGTTATGGCCGCATTTTACAATAAACTTCTGTTGGGTCGCTTAAAAATAAATATCGCAATTCGAATCGCAATATTTGTCAGAAAATCGCAATTCGATTTTTTTCCCCCCCAAAATCGTGCAGCCCTATCTCTCAGGTGATTGATCAGTTCTCTCTCCTCAGGTGATTGATCAGTTCTCTCTCCTCAGGTGATTGATCAGTTCTCTCTCCTCAGGTGATCGATCAGTTCTCTCTCCTCAGGTGATCGATCAGTTCTCTCTCCTCAGGTGATCGATCAGTTCTCTCTCCTCAGGTGATCGATCAGTTCTCTCTCCTCAGGTGATTGATCAGTTCTCTCTCTTCAGGTGATTGATCAGTTCTCTCTCCTCAGGTGATCGATCAGTTCTCTCTCCTCAGGTGATTGATCAGTTCTCTCTCCTCAGGTGATCGATCAGTTCTCTCTCCTCAGGTGATCGATCAGTTCTCTCTCCTCAGGTGATCGATCAGTTCTCTCTCCTCAGGTGATCGATCAGTTCTCTCTCCTCAGGTGATCGATCAGTTCTCTCTCCTCAGGTGATCGATCAGTTCTCTCTCCTCAGGTGATCGATCAGTTCTCTCTCCTCAGGTGATCGATCAGTTCTCTCTCCTCAGGTGATCGATCAGTTCTCTCTCCTCAGGTGATCGATCAGTTCTCTCTCCTCAGGTGATCGATCAGTTCTCTCTCCTCAGGTGATCGATCAGTTCTCTCTCCTCAGGTGATCGATCAGTTCTCTCTCCTCAGGTGATCGATCAGTTCTCTCTCCTCAGGTGATCGATCAGTTCTCTCTCCTCAGGTGATCGATCAGTTCTCTCTCCTCAGGTGATCGATCAGTTCTCTCTCCTCAGGTGATCGATCAGTTCTCTCTCCTCAGGTGATCGATCAGTTCTCTCTCCTCAGGTGATCGATCAGTTCTCTCTCCTCAGGTGATCGATCAGTTCTCTCTCCTCAGGTGATCGATCAGTTCTCTCTCCTCAGGTGATTGATCACAGTGTGAAAGTGGCTCGTCACTACAACAGCTTGCAGGAAGTCGGTCTCGCGGCTCGGAGTCGAAGCAGGATTTTCTTCATGAGGAATTTTAACAACTGGCTGAAGAGCATCCTGATTGGTAACTCAATTAAATAACTAATCAAACCATCAATTAACACACCGTTAATCTATTTATTTGATTAATTGATTCATAATAAATAAGCTCAATTAAATGATCAGTTAATTAGTAGACAATGCTCGAGAGTTCTAGCAGCTTACACTTCATGAATAATGAGGTTAAAAACAGACCACCACAGTGAGTCGGCTGATTGGCTGTGTGCTTGTTTGACAGGTGAGGTTCTGGAGCAGGTGCGGGGGGCGGGCTCTCAGCAGGTGAGTGTGTTGGATCTTGGCTGTGGGAAAGGTGGTGATCTGCTGAAGTGGAGGAGAGGAGGAATCAATCACCTGGTCTGTGCAGGTAACTGTCCCGCTGCATTCTGATTGGCTGCTCTTCCCCTTCTGACTCTGTCTTCATCAATTATGTGATAATGTTGATCCTCAGATATCGCAGCCGTCTCTGTGGATCAGTGCAAGAGTCGCTATGAAGACATGAAGAAGAAGAGCTACGCCAACGAGAAGGTCTACAGCGCGCAGTTCATCAGTGCAGACTGCACCAAGGTACAGGCATGAGAATCACTCACCTTTCGGCGAAATTCGCCGTTTTGAATCCAAAATAGGTCGTTTGTGTGATTCATGTAGATCTGCAATAAAAATATGCAAAAAGGTGCAGCTAGTCTGAAGTACTTTGTAGACTGCAGGGTAGCTGGTGAAGGTGCTGCTAGTCTGAAGTACTTTGTAGACTGCAGGGTAGCTGGTGGAGGAGCAGCTAGTCTGAAGTACTTTGTAGACTGCAGGGTAGCTGGTGGAGGAGCAGCTAGTCTGAAGTACTTTGTAGACTGCAGGGTAGCTGGTGGAGGTGCAGCTAGTCTGAAGTACTTTGTAGACTGCAGGGTAGCTGGTGGAGGTGCAGCTAGTCTGAAGTACTTTGTAGACTGCAGGGTATCTGGTGGAGGTGCAGCTAGTCTGAAGTACTTTGTAGACTGCAGGGTAGCTGGTGAAGGTGCAGCAAGTCTGAAGTACTTTGTAGACTGCAGGGTAGCTGGTGAAGGTGCAGCAAGTCTGAAGTACTTTGTAGACTGCAGGGTAGCTGGTGGAGGAGCAGCTAGTCTGAAGATGAGCTCACCAAGGTAGAACTGCAGCACCGGGATCAGCTCACCAAGGTAGAACCGCAGCAGCTAGATGAGCTCACCAAGGTAGAACCGCAGCACCTAGATGAGCTCACCAAGGTAGAACCGCAGCACCTAGATGAGCTCACCAAGGTAGAACCGCAGCACCTAGATGAGCTCACCAAGGTAGAACTGCAGCACCTAGATGAGCTCACCAAGGTAGAACTGCAGCACCTTGATGAGCTCACCAAGGTAGAACCGCAGCACCTATGATAGTCAGACTGCAGGATGTGTTTGTTATGATAGTCAGCTGTGTCCATAAAGTGGAAATTACCCTTATACTCTGTGACTTGTTGCTACAGGTGGTTCTGTCGGAGAAGCTGGACGACCAGGCGCTGATGTTTGACATCTGCAGCTGTCAGTTTGTGTACCATTACTCGTTTGAGAGCGAGCAGAAGGCCGACATGATGCTGAGGAACGCCTGCGAGCGCCTGAAGCCCGGAGGCTTCTTCATCGGAACAACGCCAGACGCCTTTGAGCTGGTGTAAGAAACAGCGCTGAAGTCCACAGACTGATGATGGAGGAACCTGATCATACACCGACACGTAACACCATCTCTGTTTCTGCTCCACAGGAAACGTCTGGAGGCGTCCGACTCTCTGGCGTTTGGTAACGAAGTCTTTAATGTGTCCTTCCAGTCCAAAGGTTCTTACCCTCTGTTTGGATGTCAGTATCACTTCAGCCTGGAGGACGTGGTGAACGTTCCCGAGTCGCTGGTCTACTTCCCTCTATTTGAACAGTGAGAGCTTTTCTAAATATTCAGGCTCTGTCTGAAACATAGTTAGAGGCTGATCAAACTGCATCTCTGTGTTTGTGTCAGCATGGCGAAGCGCTACAACATGCGTCTTGTTCTGAAGCAGAGGTTCTCGGAGTTCTTCGAGGAGAAGGTGAAGAAGGAGCAGCACCTCAGCCTGATGATGAAGATGGCGGCTCTGGAGGTAAATTAAACTCTGGAGGAATAACTGCTCTAAAGAAACACATACAGTGATCCGTTAAAATACACCTGTTGTACTTCCAGCCGTTTCCCTGTGAGGAAGGAGGTCGCCAGGCCACAGACAGCAGAGGAGAGTACTGCCATGCTAAAGAGCACTGTGGCAGCTCCAGACGTCCACTGGTGGGTCAACTTTAGAACCGGGTTCCCCTCTGTAGAACAGGCCCCAAATTAATGTTCCATATTATCGGTTTTCACAGTTGATATCTGTGTAAGTGTCTGTAGTGGTTGTACCCTGTCTGTAGTGTCTGTACCCAGTCTGTAGAGTGTCTGTACCCAGTCTGTAGTGTTAGTATAGTATTTGTACCCTGTGTGTGTGTCTCCTGTCTGACTCCGTCTGTTTGTTTTCAGGGAACTCTGAGCAAATCTGAGTGGGAGGCAACCAGTGAGTTCATTATTCCCAATTAAAGTCAAACCTGTGTTTTGATAAATGTCTGTGTTGAATGTGATGTATAAACGGCTGCATGTTAACACCCCCCCCTCTCCCTGCAGGTATCTACCTGGTGTTCGTCTTCCAGAAGATGTCCTGAAGCTGAACCTCGTCTCTGTACAGTGTTTCACTTTTTTTTTCCCGTCATCTTTTTGATAAACTATTAACTGTGTTAGGTCTGATTTCAGAATGAATAAAAACTAAATGTAAAATCATTGTGTTTATTGTTGCTATCATCAATAATATTAATGAATATGAAACCAGAAGGCCCTCCTACAGCTCTGTAAAAATGAAGAGTCCACTGAAAATGTTTCTTGACCCTCGTAATGTCCTGCGATGGCCAGACACCTTCTGTCCTCCATCTGGTTTGGACACGTGATGGCAGGGGGACATCCGGATGTTAGGGTTGGAAATTACTTTTTATATTGATGCTTATACTTTTGTACTTTTACTTGAGTGACATTTTAAAGTCAGGACTTG
>CM070488.1:35511742-35554545 GCA_036324585.1 Champsocephalus esox
ATTTAATTTTGTATGGACCAGAAGGTCCTGGAGATTTTTATTACGGCGGTAGGCGGAGATCAGCCGGCACAGCCGCAGCGCGTCACAGCCGCCCCTGGCCCCCTCAAAATTGGCCTTTAGTTTGCCCAAGAGGCTGGACAGGCTCCCGGAGTAGGTTGTGATGAGGGGGACCAGGGCAGGGCCGGACGGCCGGGCTGAGATGTCTTTGTATTTCTCTATGAAGGTGCGGCCGACCTCAACCTTAATGCTTCTAAGGAAGCGCCTCGAATAGCCCCTGGGTCTCAGCGCACTAAAGAGGATTCTGGTAGCCTCCTCCACATCCTCCGCGAGGGTGCATATTCTGTGGAAGCGGATCAGCTGGGACTTGATCAGGCCTCTGTACGTGTGCCCAGGGTGATAGCTGGTTTTATGGAGGAGTGCGTGGCGATCTGTGTCCTTAAAAAAGACCTTGGTGGCAAGTGTCTTGCTGTGGTCGCTGGAGCTGCGGAAAAACACCCCAGTGTCGAGGAACTCCACAGTGTGTGTATGTAACTGGTGTTTGAGTTTTATTTTAGGGTGATGTGTGTCGAGGATGTCTGAGAAGGTGAGGAAATCCTGTTCTGTGTGGTGCCAGAGGCCAAAGATGTCATCCAGGTACCGGAAGTACAGAAGGGGTTTGAGGGGGAGTTTAGTGAAGACCGTTTCCTCCCAATGGGCCAGGTAAATATCCGCGTAGGCTGGCGCGTATTTCCGGCCCATCGCACAACCGCACAGCTGGAGGTAGTGGTCATTGTTAAACATAAAATCATTGCGGGTGAGTGTGAGGTGGAGCAACTGAATGATTTGGCTGTCGGGTCTGGATGGGTCTGGGTTTTTATTGAAGGAGTGCTCAATTGCGGTGAGGCCAAGTGGGGTTTCAATGTTGGTGTAAAGGGATACTATGTCTATGGAGAAAATGAGTAAATCTCGCGCCAGGCCGTACCCATATCCGCAGCAGGTCTCCAAGGTGAACAGCCTCTGGCATGTTAGATCAAGGTATGTAGGACTGGGGGACTGTGAGGTTTTTTATTTTGTTGACAAAATCATATGTGTCTCTGAGATAACTGGGGTGGAGTTTTGAAAGGGGATTGATAAAATGATCTATGTATTCCGTTATATTGTATGATTCTGAACCGCAGTCGCTGATGATGGGGCGGCCGACCGGAACCACAGAGGGGACCGTCCACGTCTCCACAGGCTTGTGGATCTTGGGGAGCAGGTAGAAGAGGCGGGGCCTGGGCTCCTCCGGACCATCCAGATATTGTTTTTGTTTTTTGTTTATGATTTTGTTAGTGTAAAGTGTTGCTGTAATGTCCCTAACTAGTGTTTGTGTTTCCAATTGAAGTGGGTGCGTCAGTGATCTGTAGTATGTGTTGTCATTTAACTGCCTATGTGCTTCCAATATATAATTGTCCCTATCTTGTATGACTATTTGGCCCCCCTTATCTGCAGGTTTGATGACTATGTGTTGGCTGTTACCTAATGTTTTAATAATTTGTAATTGTTCCTGGCTAATGTTGTGTGTGCTGTGTGGAAGGGGGCGCCAATGTGTGAGTGCTAGTAGATTTGTATTAATTAGTTGTGTTATTTCAGGTGTCGATGTTGCGGTGTGTGGTTCCCAGGTGGACGGTCCGGTGAACAGAACAGGCTCCCGCCCCCTGGCTCCCCAGGAAGTGGTCCATGATCTTAATACGCCTGTGGAAGGTGTGGAGGTCCGCCCTGATCTCCGGTCGGGTGGGGAGTTTGGGTGTTGGAATGAATGATAAGCCTTTTTCCAGTAGCTCCAGCTGTGCGGTCGTGGGGGAGAAAACGGCAGAGAGGTTGGTTATATTTGAGCGGTGGGGAGTTGTAATGCAATTATGATCCCCGTTCAGTAGTTTAAATGCTGCTTCCAGTACCTGAGTAACATCTCGGTCGTCTGCAGGGTCCAGTGGATGTTGTCACGTGAAGTGACATGGAAGAGTAGTGGGTATATTTCCGGTATGAAGTTGTATTTGGAGGCTATGGTGGTGTTGAGTGTGGTGAGTGCAGTCTGCTGGTGGACGGTCAGACTGTTGGAAACGTTTATGATGGGGATGTAGATGGTGGCGTTTGGAAAGCAGAGGGTGCTCTGTTTCCACATGGCGTGCAGCTGTTTAATCGAAGATGAGAGTGCAGTGTCTGAGAGTCCATTATTGAGTCCTACTGATATTATGACTTGTGAGGTGTTGTGACATGGGGGAAGTTTACTGAGAATCGAAGTTATGTGATGGAATTTAGCACCCGGAAAGCTATCTATCTGAAGGTGGGGGTCTGTAAAGGGGGGGATGCGGGAGAGATTGGAGTCCCCGACAATGAGGGTCCTCTTCAGCAACTCCAACGACCACACCTGCAGTTTCTTGAAGGTTCTGGGATGTGTGTGAGGTTCTGGGCATGTGGGGGAGCCAGGTGCCGCTGCGGAGACCCCCGTGGAGTGGGAGGTGGATGTCTCAGATTTTAGGCTTGAAGTCAAACTGACTCTCAGTGGGCCTTTGATCATCACTGATGTTATGTTTACATCCACCTCAGGGCTCAGTATGCTTTGCAGGGGCTCCACAGCAAACAGCTCTGGCTCCCTCTGCTGGTTGTTGTGTAGAACTGGAGGTGAAGAAGAGGAGATAGTGTTACTGCAGGGGAGAGCGACATTGCTGTATATCTGTATGGAGGGTGGAGAGGGAGGTGAAGAGATGGAAATGAGATGGAAGGGGGAGGTAGGTGTCTGCATTAACGGGGTATCTACTCTCTGTGGGGAGGGTGGCACGGAGGGAGGGGAGGAAGGAGAGACGGAGGGCCAGGTCAAGAACCCAGTCCCACCGGCCCCCAGACGGTCAAGCACAGTCCGAGGGAGCGGATGGACCTCAATCCGCAACCGGTTCCCAAGAGTGCGCCGAGGCAGGGGCAGAGGAAGCACCCCCAGGCCCCCCGCCACAGCCCTCCCCCCCGACGCACAGAGGCCCGATGAAGTAGAAAGAGAAGTAGGGAAGGAAGAGGGGTGAGGAGTCAGTTGAGAAGGGGGGTTAGTGGGAGGTTTGTATTTTGGCCAGGTGGGGAGTGAGGAAATGGGAGGAGGAGGAAGGGGGAGGTGAGGGAGCGGGTCAGGGGGTGATGAGGCAGGAGGGAGAGTGGGGTTGGGTTTAGGGCTTGGGGTGAGGTTGGGTTTAGGGCCTGGGGCGAGATTAGGATTAGGCGAGGGAAGGGAGGCCTTAGGTTTAGGATTAGGGGCAGGGTGGGGGTTAGAAAGGTAGGTTGAGGGAATAGGAACTCGAGCAGAAGGGGGAGGAGGGGGGGGGGAGGAGAGCAGGGAGAAGAGGGATGAGGATGGGGAGGGGGGTGAGCAGAGTGATGAGTGTGGAGGGGCAGATTGGCTGCTGGTGGATGAAGAGGAGGAAGAAGAGGAGGAAAGTCAGAGGGGGCAAACAAGGGCGCCGCAGGGCCCTCCTCAGTTGGGGGCCCCCTGGTTAGGAGGTCCCTCAAGGTGGATAGGGAGGAGGGCCTGAGTCTGCGGGCATACCTCGCCCGACCCCACTGGGCAGACCTGTCAAAGGCAGCCTGGTTAAAGGGAGGGAGGTGCGCTAGCTCCACAGCAATAACCTGGTCATAATGGTGTCTGAGTATCATCATGTTGTTTTGCATCCAGGTGTTGGTGTTCTGTTGTACTTTTTCAAATGTTGTGCTGTTGGGTGAAGCGGGTTTGATGAATGCTGTTAAGCCGTGCACCTTTTTCATCATCACCTGTGGAAAAGTATTGTTGGTGAAGGTGTAGTTGATTATTTGTGAGTGGTGGATGGCTTGGAGGAGTCTAAAATATTGTTTAGTGAGTAAATGGAGTTCTGGTGGGAAGTGATGTGATGTAGCTGGCTGCGTGCTGGGCCCCGCCGGACAGGCGGGGGGATAGCTAGTTTTGCGTCTACCCCTGCCCCCGCCAGCAGGGGAAGGGGCCAGCAATGCAAAGCGGTTGGAGAGGGGTATGTTCATACCGCTGTGGAGCCAGGGGAGGGGGGGGTGGGGGGGGAAAGGGGAAAGAAATCACAGCCGATCAACTCACCCACAGGAACGCAATTGTGGCAGTCACGGAGGTGACGGGAAGAGGCAACCAGAGAGAGTATTTAAATAAAACCAAACAAGTTGCACTGGCAAATAACTAATCAAAATGGGTATGCGAGGAAGTAACAGGGAGATAAAAACACAGTAAAATGATACTTAATTACAGCAATTGGGAAGGGACACACAACGAGTTAAAAAGGAAAATGTAGAAAGACAGTGGTTAAAGATTTAAATGATGGTTTAAAAACGGTCTAAAAAAACTCACAGGCTAGGAGCCCCCGAGGGGGGTCGTCACCCACACGGGGGTACAAATCCTTTCCGTGCTAACATACAGTGTAGGAGAAGATTAAAACCAGCTCGGGATGAGTCTGGAGGGGCCCGGCTTCCTGGTGCGGTATTACGGAGTCTTCAGTGTGCACACTCTTTCTTATGTCCGTCACTCACCGTTTGAAGCAGTTGTTGTCCGTGGGCTCCTTTAATCTCTTGTACCTTAAACGTTTGCTTGCTGCATGTAGTTGTTAAAAATAGTCCATGTGAGCAGAGCCGTTAAAAACGATCATACCAAAAATAGTTTTAAAATAACAAAAAGTTATTTAAAAGAGTAGAGGGGGAGGAGGGGGTTTCCTCGACGTTTCGCCGCTGAGGCTTCTTCATGAGGATAGAAGGAGAATGAGGGTTAGGTTTGTTTAATGGCCACCAGATCTCCCCATCTCGCCCAACGACTTCATGGTTATACAGAGATCCAAGGAAAGGCACACGCACTAGAGGCATTGTCGGCGCATGCTCTAGTTTGGCATTATGACTGAATCATAAGTGTGTAAAGGTGAAGTAGACAGGGTAATTTAAGCTTGAAGGACAGAGACAAGGAGGCTAGCTGTGGTTACGGCGGACACCTCCCCTTGCCGCAATGGCTGTATCTGTTTATGGCCCGTTTCCTTTCGTAATTCCCAGAGAGGTCAGATTAGAGAGGGGTGGAAAGAAAGGTTTCTTTATGGCCCAAATCCTTTCGTCATCCTCAAAGGGGGTCGACCAGAAAGGGGTTGAAAGAAAGGTCAGAGTGAAAAAGTGGGGAGATAATGTGGACTGAAGTTAGACTGAAGATGTTCTATTATGATATTTATTTACCAGTGTACCATAAGTTAATTTTAGTGGTTTTAATTAAGAGTCAAATAGCCATTTGTGTAGATGTATTGTTCGTAGTAAGTGGTCAAATTAGCCACAATGATCGGTAAGACATCTGCCTAAAGACAGAAGAAGTACGCTTTTGATAAAGATGTATATTAGAATTAGACAAGCAGCCAGAGTGGTTAGGTTTAGAGCTTAAATTAAAGATAAGATGGTCTACTGTTTGATGGACACCAACTTAAGTTTAGGCATTACGTCTGAGTGGTTAAGTTTAGGGGTTAGGGTTAGGGTTAGGGTTAGGTTGGGGAAAAGCTTATAACCTTATAACCTTATAACCTTAGGGTTAGGTTGGGGAAAAGCGCAGGGCTCCGGAGGAGCCCTGCGTGGTGCACTGGCTGTCGGTAGATAGGTGTTTTATAAAACATTAAAAACCTCCGTAAACATAAACCTTATAAAAACCCTTTTTAAAAAAAGCATCATCAAAGCTCTGTGAGGACAAGTGAAAGGGTTAGTGAAATCGTATATAATGAACTGGATATCACTGAAAAACAGAACCATTAAAATCGAAAAGGGTGGCAGGGAGGTGAAGGGCTCCCCCCCGGATTAAGGGTTTAATTACCACCACCCGTGTAGTTTACAATGTGTTTATCTGGGGCTACGAGGTGGGCAACTGTACGGGACCTGCTCTGGGTGATAGCTTAGGCCCACGGCTATAATCTGTGAGACATTTGGGCCCAGTGGCGGTCTTCCCTGTTACTGAAATTGGAGTTTTAAAACTTAAAATGGCCATAAGTCGTTCCAGCAGGTGGGCAACTGTAGCCCACTTTGTGTGTGCGTTGTACCCGGCCCCTCGCAGGTGCCCACCGAGTTTGAGGCAAATTAGAGCATTTTTCATGTTTAAGTTAAAGGGGCCTTTCATTTGTGCACAAGTGGAATAAATACTCTCTGTTTCCCTCAAGAGGGCGCCAAATCTTTCCCCCAAAGAACAACTGGTTAGAAAATAAATACCCTACAGAGTGTTTGAATGTGCAGGCCTACATTAACAGGTTTATGACATCACTGCCTCCTCTAAGACACGAGTGATCTGATCTTGTTCAGATTCCGCTATTGTTGCGTACAATAGCACATTCTGAACAACCCCTGGGTTAAGGTTGACACCCACACACACACACACGCACGCACACACACACACACACAGTCTCTCAGGTGTACCTGCAGGTCTGCTATGGGTTCTGCCAGGTCTGGTCGGTGTGGATGGACTTCAGGTCGTTTGCACGGATATAAAAGCGTCCAGTCATGTGCTTGAGTTTAAATGCTTAACGAAGAGAGAAAAGAGTTTAACGAAGCGATGACCTGAGAGACAGGTGGGACACAGACAGGTGAGAGACAGACAGGTGAGAACAGACATGTGAAAGACAGACAGGGTGATAGACACACAGGTGAGAGGCAGAGAGGTCAGAAACAGACATGTGAGGACAGACATGCGAGAGACAGACAGGGTGAGAAGGACAGGGGAGAGAGACTTTTCTATGTGTGTCATAGAATTGCATTGCAGCGCATTGCACACACACACACACACACACACACACACACACACACACACCCACAGACACAGACATACACACACACATACAGACACACACACACACACACACACACACACACACAGAGAGAGAGCCAGACAGACACACACACACACACACACACACACACACACACGCACACACACACACACACACAAATAGCTCCCTAAGTATTGTAGCAGTGGCCACACACACCACACACACACACACACACACACACACGAATATTCTTTGACTTTGATGTCCGGCGTCGTTCAGATTCCGCTATAGTTGCGTACAATAGCACTTTCTGAACAACCCCTGGGTTAAGATTGGTACACCCCCCCACACACAGGGATGCAGCATCGCAAATATATCCACTTTGGAGTGGCTTTAGGGGACACACGACATATCGAATCATATCTACAAATCGAGCCGAAGCTAACAAGTATAGTCTCGACAGCCTAGCATGCGGGGAATGGGGAGAGAAAATCGTAATTGGACTTTAAGACTTGATATGGCCATAAGTCGTTCCAACAGGTGGAAGTGCTTACCCCACTTGGTGTGCGAGTTACCTCCGCAAGGTGCACAGCGAGTTTGAAGCAAATTGGTGAATTTTTCATTTTCAATCTTCACTAGGTTAAGGGTCTAATTACCACCACCCGTGTAGTTTACAATGTGTATATCTGGGGCTACGAGGTGGGCAACTGTACGGGACCTGCTCTGGGTGATAGCTTAGGGTAACTGCAGTCTGTGCTGATATCAAGAAGTGTTCTGTTGTTCATCATGAACTCATGTTGGAACTGAGTCCAGTTTTAATCTGAAATATTGTTTCATCTCTCTTTCTCTCTGTGTTCTGTCCTCTGCAGACTCTGTCCGGCTGCTGGGGGGGACCAGTCTGTGCTCAGGCAGACTGGAGGTGAACTCTGACCCGTCTGACCCGTCCTGGTCCTCAGTGTGTGAGACTGACTTTGACCAGCAGGATGCTCAGGTGGTCTGCAGGCAGCTGGGCTGTGGGGCTCCTTCAGTCCTCCAGGGGGCGCTCTATGGAGAAGGGGAGGCTCCAATGGGGACAAAGAGTTCCAGTGTGGAGGCCATGAGTCTGCTCTCCTGAACTGTAGCTCAGCCTCAGAGAGAAACACCTGCTCACCTGGCACAGCTGTTAGCCTCACCTGCTCAGGTAGAGAGGAGCTGTGATTGGTCCATTCTGTTCTCATCAAACTCTCTTTATTCTCCCTCTGATCCCTCTCTCTTGTTTCTCTGCAGAGCCGGTCAGGCTGGAGGGAGGAGAGAGTCGCTGTGCAGGAGCTCTGGAGGTGAGACGTGAGGGAGAATGGAGACCAGTGGACTATCTCTCTCTCTGGACCCTGGAGGGAGCAGCAGTCGCCTGCAGAGAGCTCGCCTGTGGCTCTGCTGTTTCTGTGGGATGGAGAGAGTCGGCTCTTTGGTACGAACGAGGGGAACTGAGTCGTACTTGGTGAGAGCCGTTCTTGTTGATTTTGTAGATTTTGTTCCCCAAACGGATTCTGTGAAGACCCGCCCCCCCACTCTGATTGGCAGGTTTCAGCACGAGGAGTGAGATGGGGTGGGTCTTAGGGGAATAGAGGGAGAGAAGTCATAACAAGTGGTGCAGGACAGGGAGACCACGTGTTGACAAAGCGCACCATTGGTAAAGGCAGCATATCCTTTAAAGCAGGGGCAACTAATAATCTCCATCGCCACTTAAAAACACAGCATCTGATATTAAGAGTTGCGTGAATTTAATTCAAGGCAACTTTATTTACTTAACACATAGAGGGTAAATTCTAAGTACATTCACTGACATAACTGACATGGATACAGCGCCACCTTGTGTCATGTTTACAATGCAGATTATTGACATTAGGTCTGGCAATACAGTCAATCATTATCCTGGAGATCATTTCGCAGATAAACCTGTAACCCCGCCCCCTTTAAAAACGGCTCTTTGAAAGGAACGGAGCCATACGATCCGGCTCCCTTCAAAGAGCCATCATTCCCATCACTAAAGCCTTCACCACAGATTAAACTGAACAAATTAAACTGAACTCAAATTCTGCAAAAATGGCAAAATGTGTTCGGTTTAGAGAAAAAGTCAATATATTGTGATTTTCAGAAAGAGTCAGGATTTTGAAATTTAGGAAAAGGTCAGAACATTTAGAGAAAGTCTGAATTTTTGCGATTTAAAAGGAAATCTGAATTGTTCAGGTATGAAGCTCTGAAGTTCTGCCATCAGGACATCTGTACTCTGAGCAGGGGCTGAATGATCATGTATTATATACCATGGGATAGGCTAGATATCATATGTGTGTCGGGAGGAGCTGCTGCTCTTCCTCTGCAGGAACAGCCAGGTTAACTTCCTGCAGCTCCATGTCCTCCTGTCTGCGCTGCCTCCTGGTGGCCTGCAGAGGCATGGCAGCCAGGTTATCTTCCTCCAGCTCCATGTCCTCCTGTCTGCGCTGCCTCCTGGTGGCCTGCAGAGGCATGACAGCCAGGTTATCTTCCTCCAGCTCCATGTCCTCCTGTCTGCGCTGCCTCCTGGTGGCCTGCAGAGGCATGACAGCCAGGTTATCTTCCTCCAGCTCCATGTCCTCCTGTCTGCGCTGCCTCCTGGTGGCCTGCAGAGGCATGGCAGCCAGGTTATCTTCCTCCAGCTCCATGTCCACCTGTCTGCGCTGTCCCCTGGTGGCCTGCAGAGGTATGGCAGCCAGGTTATCTTCCTCCAGCTCCATGTCCACCTGTCTGTGCTGCCTCCTGGTGGCCTGCAGAGGCATGGCAGCCAGGTTATCTTCCTCCAGCTCCATGTCCTCCTGTCTGCGCTGCCTCCTGGTGGCCTGCAGAGGCATGGCAGCCAGGTTATCTTCGTCCAGCTCTATGTCCACCTGTCTGCGCTGTCCCCTGGTGGCCTGCAGAGACATGACAGCACAGAGGTGACTTCCTGCTCCTCTTCAGGCCCAAATCACAGTCCTCTGAACACATGCCTACCTTAAAGCAGATGTAAAGGACGATGGCCAGCATCAGAATCAGCAGCGGAATCAGCAGCAGGACGACGACGGCTCGGAGGATCAGAGGTGTGGGATCTGAGGGAATATCAGACATCACAGCATGAGGCCAACAGTCCCACTAACTGCACTCTTTAGGCTTTCAGATGTTTCTCACAGTGGGACCTCTTTAAAAAGAACACAGTGAGACACGGACATGATCCTCTGCCTGTGAACACTGAGCTCACCTGAGACAGAGAGACAGGTGAGAGACAAATTAGACTCTGTTGCTCCTTTGAAAAAGAAGAAAATAAAGCAACATAGATTAGCTCCATGGCATAATGCCGAAACCCGCAAAATAAAGCAAAAGTCTAGACAACTTGAAAGGATATGGCGTTCCACTAAACTTGAAGAATCTCGTTTAATTTGGCATATTACTCTCAATGAATATAAGAAAGCACTGCGTAAAGCGAGAGCAGCATACTACTCTTCATTAATAGATGAGAATAAGAATAATGCAAGATTTCTTTTCAGCACAGTAGCCAGGCTGACAGAGAGCCACAGCTCCATTGAGCCTTCTATTCCCATAGCACTCAGTAGCAATGATTTTATGTGCTTTTTTAACGATAAAATTATTACTCTTAGAAACAAAATTAATGACCTCTTGCCTTTGACCAGTATAATGTTATCAACAGCTCCTGGAATCGTAAGTTCTAATGTTACACGAGATAGTAAACTAGAATGCTTTTCAGCATTAACCTTGAACAATTACATTCAATGATTCTCTCTTCTAAACCATCAACGTGCATGTTAGACCCAATTCCAACTAAGCTGTTGAAGGAAGTTTTTCCATTAATTAGCACTTCTTTATTAAATATTATGAATATGTCTTTATTATCAGGCTATGTTCCACAATCATTCAAAGTAGCAGTGATAAAACCGCTTCTTAAAAAGCACAACCTCCATCCAGAGGTTTTAGCCAACTATAGACCTATTTCTAATCTTCCGTTCCTCTCAAAAATTCTTGAGAAAGCGGTCGCAAAACAGTTGTGTGATTACTTAAAAAACAATGATTTATTTGAAGATTTTCAGTCTGGCTTTAGAACACATCATAGCACAGAGACAGCTCTGGTTAAAGTCACAAATGATATTCTAATAGCCTCAGACAAGGGACTTGTCTCTATTCTTGTTTTGCTCGATCTCAGTGCTGCATTTGATACTATCGACCATGATATCCTATTGCAAAGACTAGAGCACTTGGTTGGCATACAGGGAACTGCTTTAGGCTGGTTTAGGTCCTATCTATCTGAACGCTCTCAGTTTGTACGTGTCAACGATGAATCTTCCACGCAAACCAAAGTTAGCCATGGAGTGCCACAGGGCTCAGTGCTCGGACCTATTTTGTTCACATTATATATGCTTCCGTTAGGCAATATTATAAGGAATCATTCTGTAAACTTTCATTGTTATGCGGATGATACTCAACTATATTTATCAATTAAGCCTGATGAAATTAATCATCAAAATAAAATTCAAGACTGCCTTAAGGACTTAAAAACGTGGATGACCTTAAACTTTTTGATGTTAAACACGACCAAAACTGAAGTTATTGTACTTGGCCCGAAGAATCTACGAAACAAATTATCTAAAGATATACTAACTATGGATGGCATTAATTTGGCCTCCAGTGAGACTGTAAGGAATCTTGGTGTTATATTTGATCAGGATTTATCCTTTAACGCCCACATAAAATCAATTTCAAGGACCGCCTACTTCCATCTACGTAACATTGCAAAAATCAGGCATATCTTGCCTCAAAACGATGCAGAGAAACTAGTCCATGCATTTGTTACTTCTAGGCTGGATTATTGTAACTCTTTACTATCAGGGAGTACCAAGAAGTCAGTCAAGTCGCTTCAGCTGATTCAAAATGCTGCGGCTCGTGTACTAACCAGAGTTAGGAGAAGGGACCACATTACTCCTGTTCTGGCTGCCTTACACTGGCTCCCTATAGAACACAGGATAGAATTTAAAATTCTTCTTCTCGCCTACAAAGCCCTTAATGGGCAGGCGCCATCTTACCTTAAATAACTCATTATACCCTACTGTCCTACTAGGGCATTGCGTTCCAAGAATGCAGGGTTGTTGGTTGTTCCTAGAGTCTCTAAAAGTACAATGGGAGCCAGAGCCTTTTCTTATCAAGCTCCACATTTGTGGAATCAGCTTCCAGTTTGTGTTCGGGCGGCAGACACCCTATCCGTTTTTAAGAGTGCGCTTAAGACCTTCCTTTTTGATAAAGCTTATAGTTAGGGCTGATTAGATTCAGCCCCTAGTTTTGCTGATATAGGCTTAGTTTGTCGGGGGACATCTTACTTCTTCCTTCTCTCTGTCTGTACCTGTGTACTCTCATGTTCCGATTAACCCAGCTTCCCCAAATGTCTTTCTTTTTGGGGTCTATATATGCTGGGATCCGGAGTCATGGATGATCCTGCGATCTTGTGTCCTGGATCGCGAGCGCTGGATCTTGAGTCGTGGCTGTGGTCCTGGATCATCGGTCCTGGATGGATATCCTCGTGGATTCATCTTCCTATTATACACACATGCATTTCCAAACATTTGGACTACCTATGTTGCAAATGTATTATCTTTTCAATTTACACACGGCATCTATTGCAGTCTGTCCGTCCTGGGAGAGGGATCCCTCCTCTGTTGCTCTCCCTGAGGTTTCTCCCATTTTTCCCTTTAAACTGGGTTTTCTTTGGAAGTTTTTCCTTGTACGATGTGAGGGTCTAAGGACAGAGGGTGTCGTATTGTCATACTGATATTCTGTACACACTGTGAAGACCACTGAGACAAATGTAACATTTGTGATATTGGGCTATATAAATAAACATTGATTGATTGATTGAGTGAGAGACAGACAGGTGAGAGACAGACAGGTGAGAGACAGACAGACAGACGAGAGACAGACAGACAGGTGACAGACAGACAGGTGACAGACAGACAGGTGAGAGACAGACAGGTGAGAGACAGACAGGTGAGAGACAGACAGGTGAGAGACAGACAGACAGGTGAGAGACAGACAGACAGGTGAGAGGCAGACAGGTGAGAGGCAGACAGGTGAGAGACAGACAGGTGAGAGACAGACAGACAGACGAGAGACAGACAGACAGGTGAGAGGCAGACAGGTGAGAGGCAGACAGGTGAGAGACAGACAGACAGGTGAGAGACAGACAGGTGAGAGGCAGACAGGTGAGAGGCAGACAGGTCAGAGGCAGACAGGTGAGAGACAGACAGGTGAGAGACAGACAGACAGGTGAGAGACAGACAGACAGGTGAGAGGCAGACAGGTGAGAGACAGACATGTGAGAGACAGACAGACAGGTGAGAGACAGACAGGTGAGAGGCAGACAGGTGAGAGACAGACATGTGAGAGACAGACAGACGACAGACAGACAGGTGAGAGACAGACAGACAGGTGAGAGACAGACAGCTGACAGACAGACAGGTGAGACAGACAGACAGTGAGAGACAGACAGGTGAGTGGCAGACAGGTGAGAGGCAGACAGGTGAGAGACAGACAGGTGAGAGACAGACAGGTGAGAGACAGACAGACAGAGACAGACAGACAGGTGAGAGACAGACAGGTGAGAGACAGACAGGTGAGAGACAGACAGACAGGTGAGAGGCAGACAGGTGAGAGGCAGACAGGTGAGAGACAGACAGACAGGTGAGAGACAGACAGACAGACGAGAGACAGACAGACAGGTGAGAGACAGACAGACAGGTGAGAGACAGACAGACAGGTGAGAGGCAGACAGGTGAGAGACAGACAGACAGGTGAGAGACAGACAGGTGAGAGACAGACAGACAGGTGACAGACAGACAGACGAGAGACAGACAGACAGTGAGAGACAGACAGGTGAGAGGCAGACAGGTGGACACCGAGCTTACCTGAGACAGTGACAGACAGCGGACGGCTCTCAGAGGAGAAGCTATGAGAGCGAACCAACAGGTGATAAACACAGCTGTAGTTTCCCTGGTGGGCGGGCTCTGCAGCCGGGAACAGGAAGTGGGCGCTGTGATTGACAGCTGGCTGGGTGTAGTTGTGAGTGGAGGAGCTGAGCAGGAAGGAGCCTCCTGGGTACTGAGGCTGGATGGAGCAGCTGATGCTGAAGGTGGAGCCTCTCAACACCTGGAACCCCTGCTGCTGGGCCCCGGAGACCCCGTACATGGAAGAGGACCCAGAGATGCTGGGCTGAAGCAGCAGGTCTAGGTCTAGAGAGAGAGAGAGAGAGAGAGAGAGAGAGAGAGAGAGAGAGAGAGAGAGAGAGAGAGAGAGAGAGAGAGAGAGAGAGAGAGAGATATAACCCTCTCTGTAAAATCCTAAATTGTAGGATAGTTTGGCCATTAAAACGCTTTATGGTTAGATTTCTAGCGAGAAGTATACATTGTACTTTTAGAATCCATGTCCAGTCGATATGTAGGATCTATAGTTTGATAGATATCACGAAGATGATTTGAGGTTTCGTCAGGAGAACGTGTATATGCGGCAAGCTTCCATGTAAAGTTACGGGTTGGAAACAGTATTTCCGGTCTCGACGTTTTCATAATAAAACCAATATCTGCACTACTCATCCACTAAAACACATCAGTTTATCCCAGTTCATTATACGACATTAATTGGTTTAAATTGTGTACAATGCTTTTGTGTTTTTCCCATAGGTTTTTCTCTTTCGATTCTGAGAGACACATTTCTTTTTTCAGAGGTTTTGATGGGCTAAAATCACGCCGCAATGCACGTCGGGATATCGTGTTTATGTGATATGAAATCGGAAAACATTAAAATAATAATTACACTTTATTCCGAGTGCTCTTGCTTTTCTCTTTGGAAGTCATCACATAACGGCATTGCAATACACGGTTCGGCTGCATTACATATTACATACCTGCCCTAGATATGTATTTATAGAGCCCTGATCAGAAGACCTTTGGACAAACTGGAAGAGATGCCGCCAACACTGAATACGTGACGTGGACCATAAATATATCGGCCATTAAACAACATCTTCCATTTCTTTTCACACAATACGTCTCCTTGCAGTATCAACACTAATTCGGCTGACTTTTATACTTGATCCAATTAGTAGATAGTCTGTGTTTACACCATAACGGTGCACAGCTGATGGAAAGGGACTTTTGTGTAGTTTTTAAAGATATGACTGATTTTCTGAACTACCTTTCCAACTCCTCATGCAGTTGACTGTTACAGGTCTATACAGGTTCATGGTACAATGCATAAGCTTCACATCGAGAGACTGAAACTGTAAACTCACAATAAAGTGAATAGTCATATTATTATGTTGTATTAACTAGACCACTGGTCTAAACCGCACCTCCTAGTGGTTAAAGCACGTTATTGAATTTAGTTGTAGAATAAGTTATATTTGATGAACACATTTAAATATTAAGAGTAGCCTACATACAAAATAGGGGTCAATGATAGAAATATAGAATAGAAAATATCAAGAAGATACTGTAGTGATCTCTACAATAAAACAGTTTAGTGCAGGACGTCCACGTAACCCTAACCCTAAATGTGCATCTGAACCTTGAGAAGTGCATGTTTCAGGCTCATCAATGAACAACAGGAGGGGTCACAGACATAAGACCAGCTGTCATGTGGTATTAATGCTGCCCATTATGGACACAAGCAATTTTCACCCCTGTATTAATGATATGTTTTAAATGTGATAACACCAATGTGTTTCGTATCCCCTAAACCTCCAGGGATGTATACAGTTTAGTACTGGCAACTTCTAATTGTGGGAAATACGAAAACGTCTTTTCAAACTACATTTCCCAGGAGAGACGTGCCATAGAACATGTTGCGAAACACACAATAGCCAGCCTTGTCACACTGCCACTCCAACATCCAATCACAGAGCTTGAGGGCTAATAACAGGGTTTGTAAAGCAAGGCGGATGTTGTAGTCCCAAACGATGGCTGGGGATTCTGGGTAGTGTAGTGTCTTCTGAAACTCTGTAGTGTCTAAACTCCGAAAAAACAATTTGTTTCTCCGAATCGAAGGTTAAAAACACAAAGAGAGAGAGAGAGAGAGAGAGAGAGAGAGAGAGAGAGAGAGAGAGAGAGGAGAGAGAGAGAGAGAGAGAGAGAGAGAGAGAGAGAGGGGACTTGGTGTCACTGAGGGGCTGGGGCTCCTCCAAGAGGGTCATTTATCGAGCTCTTGCACCTCATCAAAATGTTTGATGTTACAGTGGATACAAGATTAGCAAGCAATCCATCAAATGCCAATACACTCACCATGACATACAGAACGAATGATGTAATGGCTGATATGATACGAAAATAAAGAAGAGATGAGGTGGGGAGGCAGAGTACTTGATGAAAGTACAGACATTAGGAAGAAGCAACGGCTGTCAGTGACCGTGCGGTATTTACAGCCACTGACAGAGACGTTGCACGAGGACGTCTTGCATTTCACCCAGCAGACGGGTTGGACGCAGACTCACGACTAAACAGCATACCGCTGACACGCAGTCAGTGTAATGCAGACACTAATGGTTGTGTTGGCCAGTGCTATGACGGAGCATCTGGAATGCCAGGATGTAGCAATGGAGTGCAGGAGAAGTTCAGGAAAGGAGTGCCACAGGCAGTGTGTCCACATTGCCCTGCTCACAGGCTCAACGTGGTGCTGGTGGACCGTGTGCATGATGTCCTCGCTGCAGCAGAGTGTTTTGAGACTCTACCAATGCTCTACAAGTTTCTCTCTGGGTCAGTGGCGCACGATCGGTTCATGAAAAAACAAAAGGAACTCGAGCAGACAGCACAGTGCGTAGAAGTCAAGAAGCTGAGTGATACTCGCTGGGCATGCCAATACACTGCAATCTGGGCACTCAAGAAAACTCTCCCAGCAATCCTATAGGGGGGCGTGCGCGCACACACACACGCACACACACGCACACACACATGCACACATGCACACGCACATGCACACACACATGAACACGCGCACACACACATGCACACACGCACACACACACACGCACATGCACACACACACGTACACGCACACACACACACGTACATGCACACACACACGCACACACACGCACACAAACACGCGTGCACACACATGCACACACACACACACATGCACACACACAAACACGCGCACACACACACACACACACATGCACACACGCACGCACACACACTCACACGCACACACGCACGCACACACACGCACGCACACACACACGCACATGCACACACACACACACACGCACGAACACGCGCACACACACATGCACACACACACACGCACATGTACACACACACACACACACGAACACGCGCACACACACACATGCACACACACATGCACACGCACGCACGCACCCAAGCACATGCGCACGCACACATGCGCGCGCACACACACTCACACACGCACGCACGCACACACGCACGCACACACACCTCGGGGCCCCTATAGTCACACGGCTGCATAATACAGCAACAATGTAAGAATGTCATGCATCGGCCGATTCACGCCACCACTGCTAGCGACCCAGCCCTGTTGGTGCCATTTTATGTTCTGTTAAATAGGGTGAGTTGGACCGAGTCTTCCGGACAGTTCACCGCGTCCCGCTGCCCGGTGTCATGCAAATATCCCTCCGCGCGCAGCACAGACACGCAGCCGCAGCGCAGGAATGGCACTGGGAGGAGAAGGGGAGGGAGGGAGAGCCACGGAGCTTCAGTCTAATCTCCCGACCTGATCTTTTTATTTTGTCATCAATATATTTGTGGAAAGGAAACTGTGCGCAAACAACAGTATACTCATTGAAAAGAAGAGCACCCGGAGGACTTTCTCTGGAGCAAGAACTCCTCACGAGTCATTGTTCTCCTGTGTGCAACACGGGACATGAACAACAGCCAACATCGTTGCAGACACTATGGTCGGTTAGCAACAGTTGTGGTGCAGAAGAAGCCTGACTCCCCTTTAGTCACTCAGAACATCCAAACCCACGGGCTTAATGTGACAGGATACATACATTGATTGGATGTTACAGAATAAAAGCCTTTACACAGTTTGTTCTGGGTTTTATAATAAAGTTAAATTACCTGAGTTCAGCAGGATTGAAAATAGCAGATCCATCTCTCTTCTGTCTTTAGGTTCTGTGAGAAGCTCTCCAGCATGTCCGGAGAACTCAAATGTTGCTCAGGCTTCATGTATTTGTTGCTGAGAGAGAGAGAGAGGGAGAGAGGGAGGGAGAGGGGAGGGAGAGAGAGAGGGGGAGGGAGAGAGAGAGGGGGAGGGAGAGAGAGAGAAGAAAAACACGAGTACAAACATGGACATTCAAAATGGATTCACAATGGAATAAATAAATGAAATAGGCATCTGTGTGACGCTCCTATGATGTGTTAATTTGTGCAACAGCTGCTGGGATACAACTGTTTCTGTCGCGCTTCGTTCTGCTCCTTGGGACATAAATGTTGTGTTTTGAGAAACAAAGAAATGTTCAACAAAAACGTATGGAAGACCAGCAAACATGAATCCTTTATCAGTGAATGCTGAAGATGCCACATATAGTAGCAATTACCAACGCAAATGTTGTGTTGATGAAGTCTGGAAACATATTTCTGCTCATTTTCTTTATTTGTATGTGCAATAGGAAATGACCCAATGTGCTTCATCCTGCTCCTCCACCCGCAGCAACAGCAAGGCCTGCTAGGATCATCTGTTGAGACGCAGAGTGACCAATATCTTCAGATAACCCACATTGCAGATTTGGGGTCAAGGAGACCCATTCCATTTGTGACTAAAAGGCCAATTATACAAGGACACATGTGTTGTGGTCTTTCATTCTTTTGTCTGAAGAAAAGATTTTCTAAATGATTAAATCCGAGCACAGAGGAGCACCTGCTCCTTCGTCCTCTCTCCTTTCCCTCTGTGCAACGGGAACCTGCACGATGTCGTTACAAAACATCCAACAGCTTCTTTCGCACTGTACGCATCAATTGAAGCTTGGTTCTCATGGAGCTTTTGTTGCTCATCACATGTATTAGCTTTACAGCTTTGATTACAATAAGTTCAAGGTAAACATTAACTGAGGATATCAGTTAGAAGTGATACGCACCAATGAGCACGTCGAGAGGAGGAAGATGGGGAAATCTCACATCTTCAATAAACCGCAGAACTGAAAGGGTGTGTTGGAGTGTGACGCGTGCAGCCTGTATGACATGTCAGTTCAAGACGCCTGCGATGCTTCATGTTCTCTGTTTGGAGTTGAGATACACGATATACTGTATGGTGACTGTTTACCCTAATCTATACTGAAGCCACTGTGTTGCTTTGACAACCCTGATAACGTCCCTGGTCAACATGAACCCAACAGTACCAATGGTCCAAGCAGTGATACAATACAACACTTTGCATGATTTACCCAACAGATGTAAAGAAGGACATGCTGTGTATGTGTAGTTTGACACAATTCAATACATCTCTGATCAAGATGTATAAAAGAGAGTGTGTGTGTGTGTGTGTGTAAGTGAGTGTGTGTGTGTGTGAGAGAGAGTGTGTGTGTGTGTGTTTGTGTGTGTGTGTTGTGACAGTTGTGTTATTACTTAAAAAACAATGATTTATTTGAAGATTTTCAGTCTGGCTTTAGAACACATCATAGCACAGAGACAGCTCTGGTTAAAGTCACAAATGATATTCTAATAGCCTCAGACAAGGGACTTGTCTCTATTCTTGTTTTGCTCGATCTCAGTGCTGCATTTGATACTATCGACCATGATATCCTATTGCAAAGACTAGAGCACTTGGTTGGCATACAGGGAACTGCTTTAGGCTGGTTTAGGTCCTATCTATCTGAACGCTCTCAGTTTGTACGTGTCAACGATGAATCTTCCACGCAAACCAAAGTTAGCCATGGAGTGCCACAGGGCTCAGTGCTCGGACCTATTTTGTTCACATTATATATGCTTCCGTTAGGCAATATTATAAGGAATCATTCTGTAAACTTTCATTGTTATGCGGATGAGACTCAACTATATTTATCAATTAAGCCTGATGAAATTAATAATCTAAATAAAATTCAAGACTGCCTTAAGGACTTAAAAACGTGGATGACCTTAAACTTTTTGATGTTAAGCACGACCAAAACTGAAGTTATTGTACTTGGCCCGAAGAATCTACGAAACAAATTATCTAAAGATATACTAACTATGGATGGCATTAATTTGGCCTCCAGTGAGACTGTAAGGAATCTTGGTGTTATATTTGATCAGGATTTATCCTTTAACGCCCACATAAAATCAATTTCAAGGACCGCCTACTTCCATCTACGTAACATTGCAAAAATCAGGCATATCTTGCCTCAAAACGATGCAGAGAAACTAGTCCATGCATTTGTTACTTCTAGGCTGGATTATTGTAACTCTTTACTATCAGGGAGTACCAAGAAGTCAATCAAGTAGTGATTCAGCTGATTCAAAATGCTGCGGCTCGTGTACTAACCAGAGTTAGGAGAAGGGACCACATTACTCCTGTTCTGGCTGCCTTACACTGGCTCCCTATAGAACACAGGATAGAATTTCAAATTCTTCTTCTCGCCTACTAAGCCCTTAATGGGCAGGCGCCATCTTACCTTAAAGAACTCATTATACCCTACTGGCCTACTAGGGCATTGCGTTCCAAGAATGCAGGGTTGTTGGTTGTTCCTAGAGTCTCTAAAAGTACAATGGGAGCCAGAGCCTTTTCTTATCAAGCTCCACATTTGTGGAATCAGCTTCCAGTTTGTGTTCGGGCGGCAGACACCCTATCCGTTTTTAAGAGTGCGCTTAAGACCTTCCTTTTTGATAAAGCTTATAGTTAGGGCTGATTAGATTCAGCCCCTAGTTTTGCTGATATAGGCTTAGTTTGTCGGGGGACATCTTACTTCTTCCTTCTCTCTGTCTATACCTGTGTCCTCTCATGGGGACATCTCACTTCTTCCTTCTCTCTGTCTATACCTGTGTCCTCTCATGGGGACATCTCACTTCTTCCTTCTCTCTGTCTATACCCGTGTACTCTCATGTTCCGATTAACCCAGCTTCCCCAAATGTCTTTCTTTTTGGTGTCTATATATGCTGGGATCCGGAGTCATGGATGATCCTGCGGTCTTGTGTCCTGGATCGCGAGCGCTGGATCTTGAGTCGTGGCTGTGGTCCTGGATCATCGGTCCTGGATGGATATCCTCGTGGATTCATCTTCCTATTATACACACATGCATTTCAAACATCTGGACTACCTATGTTGCAAATGTATTATCTTTTCAATTTACACACGGCATCTATTGCACGTCTGTCCGTCCTGGAGAGGGATCCCTCCTCTGTTGCTCTCCCTGAGGTTTCTCCCATTTTTTCCCTTTAAACTGGGTTTTCTTTGGAAGTTTTTCCTTGTACGATGTGAGGGTCTAAGGACAGAGGGTCTAAGGACAGAGGGTCTGAGGACAGAGGGTCTAAGGACAGAGGGTGTCGTATTGTCATACTGATATTCTGTACACACTGTGAAGACCACTGAGACAAATGTAACATTTGTGATATTGGGCTATATAAATAAACATTGATTGATTGATTGATTGAGTGTGTGTGTGTGTGTGAGAGAGAGAGTGTGTGTGTGTGTGTGTGTGTGTGTGCGTGTGCATGTGTGTGTGTGCGTGTGTGTGTGAGTGTGTGTGTCAGCGGGTGGGGCTGACGCTGATGGACAGAGGGTCTAAGGACAGAGGGTCTAAGGACAGAGGGTCTGAGGACAGAGGGTCTAAGGACAGAGGGTCTAAGGACAGAGGGTCTGAGGACAGAGGGTCTAAGGACAGAGGGTCTGAGGACAGAGGGTCTGAGGACAGAGGGTCTGAGGACAGAGGGTCTAAGGACAGAGGGTCTGAGGACAGAGGGTCTGAGGACAGAGGGTGTCGTATTGTCATACTGATATTATGATACACTGTGAAGTCCACTGAGACAAATGTAACATTTGTGATATTGGGCTATAAATAAACATTGATTGATTGATGATTGATTGATTGATGATTGATGATTGATTGATGATTGATGATTGATTTATTGATGATTGATGATTGATTGGTTGATGATTGATTGATGATTGATTGATTGATTTATTGATGATTGATGATTGCTTGATTGATTGATTGATGATTGATGATTTATTTATTGATGATTGATTGATTGGTTGATGATTGATTGATGATTGATTGATTGATGATTGATGAGTGATTGATTGATGATTGATTGATTGATGATTGATTGATTGATGATTGCTTGATTGATGATTGATTGATTGATGATTGATTGATTGATGATTGATTGATGATTGCTTGATTGATGATTGATTGATTGATGATTGATTGATTGATGATTGATTGATTGATGATTGCTTGATTGATGATTGATTGATTGGTTGATTGATTGATGATTGGTGATTGATTGATGATTGATTGATTGATTGGTTGATGATTGCTTGATTGATGATTGATTGATGATTGATTGATGATTGATTGATGATTGATTGATTGGTTGATTGATTGGTTGATGATTGATGATTGATTGATGATTGATGATTGATGATTGATTGATGATTGATTGATTGATTGATGATTGATGATTGATTGATGATTGATTGATGATTGATGATTGATTGATTGATGATTGATGATTGATTGATGATTGATTGATGATTGATTGATGATTGATTGATTGATTGATTGATGATTGATTGATGATTGATTGATTGATGATTGCTTGACAGCCAAACATAACGGCATCTTAGGAGAATAAGAGAAACACAAGAAACACTGATTTCCCACTTGACAGTGAGCGGAAAGAAACAACACACACCAACACCGAAAGCTCACGTGTAAGGGAAAGGAAAAGTGCAACGCCCTCACCTGAGTCCTGCTGGAGGAGACGGTGGAGAGCGGCGCATGATAATAATCATAACAACAACAATGGGACCTGAGAATAAAGAACAGACATCACATCAAACGTGTACCGAAGCAGGACCAGAGTACATCGACTTCGTCACATTCTGCTTAGTCCCATTATTCTTAATGGATACAATTCCTTTAACTGAAAAATACAGTTTGATGTCACGGAGCCATCACACACGATCAGTGAGACCAATACAATGACCCCAACATGAAAACATGGGTCTTAATGTACTGTAAAAGCTCCAATGGGAAGCTGCTCCAGAGAAACAGAACGCAGCCTCCCCAGACCTCTGTGAACACAAGGTTAGGAGTAAGAAGGTTACACTGAACGTCTACTTTGTGTACTCACACAGTTCAACACAAGGCACCTCAAAGGGCTTTATAAAAGAAAGACATTAAGAAACACATTCCAACGTGTCCTTTAGCGGAGGCTGTGGCGCAGTGGCCTAGTGCGTTGGTGTTGGGATCAGGGCAGCACAGGTTCAAACCCCACTGCAGTGAGCATGTCGTTGTGTCCCTGGGACACTTCACCCCAAAGTGCTCCTGTGGATTGTCCATATATAGAAAGTCTGCACGATGTTTTCAAGTATGATGCCGGCATCTCCTACAACAACAACAGTCTTCCAGGTCAGAGTGAGCCGTTCAAACAACCCACTCTCTTCAGTCTGCGTACAGATGACACGACTTTACACATTGGAAATGCGTGCAATACACACGCAGAAGTCCGATTCTGCGTGCATATGATACGCCACGCTTTGAGCTGTCATTTGGGTATATAGCCCATTTAGTAATTACATGTTTTAAATTTGTCCACACCAATTTGTTTCCTATCGCCTAAACCTCCAGTACGCAGTTTAATACTGTCAACTTCAACGAAAACGTCTTTTAAAACTACAATTCCCAGTAGAGACGTGCCACAGAGAACATGTTGCGAACTGCGACAGCATGTGTAGTTCTCAGGGGGCGTTCGAGTCCAGTTTTGAATAGTCTGCCGTGGTTTCGTTCCATTTCAAATAGTTTGACGCTCGGCGTAACCTCCAACATCCAATCCCAGAGCTTGAAGATTAATCACGGGGTTTGTCAACGGGACTGTAGTCCCAAACAATAGCTGGGGATTATGGGTAGTGTAGTGTCTTCGGCCATCCTAAACTCAGATGTTATTTCCGGATATCATATCGCATTAACACCATATCCCAACGTGCATTGCGGCTAAAACATCCCGAGCTTCAAGCTGAGGATCTTGGGTAATCAGTTTACCGTCTACGTCTGTTTCCGGTGACTTTATTTACGGCTAAAAAGCCCAAGATTATAGAAATAAACCAATAAATAAAAGCAAGGATAATTGTGTGTTATTGGTGAGTAAATAACAGTGTGTTCTTTAGAAAAGAATAACAAATTAGAAGCAAAAAAAGATTTTTAAAAATACAGATTTCAGTATCCTGAGGCTCCGAGCTCCATTTCTTTTCCTCACAGACGGCAAACAAAGTACGACATTATACGATTTAAAATAAAAGCAATAATCGTGGCTTGGTATTGAGTACGAACATGTTTTTATGAACCACGCAGCTTCCGGTCTACCACGACAAGACAAGAAGTGGCGTATCGTATGCACGCGGCATCAGAACTCAATGGGAATGGTTAGCGTATCATATGCACGCAGAATCGGACTTCTGCGTATCTATTGCACGCATTTCCAATGTGTGAAGTCGTGTCATCTGTACGCAGGCTGAAGAGAGTGAGCAGTTCAAAGGACGAGTCTCACATTTTCCAGCAGAACTGAAGCACGGAAACGCCGCCATCGTCATCAGAAAGACGACAGCAGCCAACGTGGAATCAACAGCTGGATCTGCAGCCTCCTCAGACATTCTCCTTTGAGCTTCATATTGGTGAGTACTTTTGTTGGACCTACGTGCGTCTTGTCGTGCGGCCCTTAAGAATTGAACACGAACAACACGTCTCTAATAAAGGACTAGTAAAAGTACAAGTATACACCCGCTCAACCAAATCTCAAAATATTTAAAAAACATCTTAAGAAGAACAACACGAGTACAAACATGGACATTCAAAATGGATTCACAATGGAATAAATAAATGAAATAGGCATCTGTGTGACGCTCCTATGATGTGTTAATTTGTGCAACAGCTGCTGGGATACAACTGTTTCTGTCGCGCTTCGTTCTGCTCCTTGGGACATAAATGTTGTGTTTTGAGAAACAAAGAAATGTTCAACAAAAACGTATGGAAGACCAGCAAACATGAATCCTTTATCAGTGAATGCTGAAGATGCCACATATAGTAGCAATTACCAACGCAAATGTTGTGTTGATGAAGTCTGGAAACATATTTCTGCTCATTTTCTTTATTTGTATGTGCAATAGGAAATGACCCAATGTGCTTCATCCTGCTCCTCCACCCGCAGCAACAGCAAGGCCTGCTAGGATCATCTGTTGAGACGCAGAGTGACCAATATCTTCAGATAACCCACATTGCAGATTTGGGGTCAAGGAGACCCATTCCATTTGTGACTAAAAGGCCAATTATACAAGGACACATGTGTTGTGGTCTTTCATTCTTTTGTCTGAAGAAAAGATTTTCTAAATGATTAAATCCGAGCACAGAGGAGCACCTGCTCCTTCGTCCTCTCTCCTTTCCCTCTGTGCAACGGGAACCTGCACGATGTCGTTACAAAACATCCAACAGCTTCTTTCGCACTGTACGCATCAATTGAAGCTTGGTTCTCATGGAGCTTTTGTTGCTCATCACATGTATTAGCTTTACAGCTTTGATTACAATAAGTTCAAGGTAAACATGAACTGAGGATATCAGTTAGAAGTGATACGCACCAATGAGCACGTCGAGAGGAGGAAGATGGGGAAATCTCACATCTTCAATAAACCGCAGAACTGAAAGGGTGTGTTGGAGTGTGACGCGTGCAGCCTGTATGACATGTCAGTTCAAGACGCCTGCGATGCTTCATGTTCTCTGTTTGGAGTTGAGATACACGATATACTGTATGGTGACTGTTTACCCTAATCTATACTGAAGCCACTGTGTTGCTTTGACAACCCTGATAACGTCCCTGGTCAACATGAACCCAACAGTACCAATGGTCCAAGCAGTGATACAATACAACACTTTGCATGATTTACCCAACAGATGTAAAGAAGGACATGCTGTGTATGTGTAGTTTGACACAATTCAATACATCTCTGATCAAGATGTATAAAAGCAAGTCAAGATATTCAGTCTAATTGCTACTGAATTTGAGTTTGAGAGGCCAGGACACCACAGGACGTGCTGTCTTGTTGGGGATTATGGGGGAGGGTGCTGCATGTCCACCTTGACGCCTTGCAGCCTTTCATCCTCGTAAAGGCTCTACGGTGTGTAGATAGTACATGTGTCAAGATGCAGCACATCATTGTCAAAAAACTCATACAACACCGGAACTGAGCTGTATCAAATGTACCGTGTAGACTGGGCACACCCTCATGTTGCCTTTCCCTTCTCCAAGTGGATCCAAGAAGAGGGGTTTCTTCTCATGGGGGACATTTATTATTCCCATGGAAACACAACATGCATTAGGCAGGAACCATTAGGCGGGTACGATGTATCGTTTCGATGTTGGTGTTTCCAGATGGCGGTCATAGCGCAGCTGTCAGTAACAGCTGCCATAACTGGTTGCATGTTCGTACAATGAGAGCAAGGTCGGCAGAGATCATCTTTGAGAACGATGATCACAATCACAAAGATACTATCAACTACATTGTTGTAACGTCACTGAATTTCCTCTTATGATTGAAGTCAATACAACTGTAATGCAATGTTTTGTGACTTTCATTAAAACAAATATTGCCCATTTGGGAATGGAATTATATAAAATATAAAAAGATAAATTATAATGTGACAAAGCTCACTCTCCAGCTGCTTGTTTGGACCAGTGTTTGTATGGCCCTATTTTTGAAAGGAGGACGTGTACGTCCTTCCCAGCCCATGATGAAAATAATACATTCATGCACCAACCATGATATAGTTAAAGAATTAGTTCATGTGTACATAATTACTATTCAAATGTAACACTCAATATCAAAGCACACCTACATGTCACACTCATAGTTTTGAATGTTTGCTGTCATGTTTTCCTCCTGGGTTCTTGTCTGGTCCTTCTCCCTGTGTTTTGCTCCTGGGTTCTTGTCTGGTCCTTCTCCCTGTGTTTTCCTCCTGGGTATTGTCTGGTCCTTCTCCCTGTGTTTTGCTCCTGGGTATTGTCTGGTCCTTCTCCCTGTGTTTTCCTCCTGGGTATTGTCTGGTCCTTCTCCCTGTGTTTTCCTCCTGGGTATTGTCTGGTCCTTCTCCCTGTGTTTTCCTCCTGGGTTCTTGTCTGGTCCTTCTCCCTGTGTTTTCCTCCTGGGTTCTTGTCTGGTCCTTCTCCCTGTGTTTTGCTCCTGGGTTCTTGTCTGGTCCTTCTCCCTGTGTTTTGCTCCTGGGGTATTGTCTGGTCCTTCTCCCTGTGTTTTCCTCCTGGGTTCTTGTCTGGTCCTTCTCCCTGTGTTTTCCTCCTGGGTTCTTGTCTGGTCCTTCTCCCTGTGTTTTCCTCCTGGGTTCTTGTCTGGTCCTTCTCCCTGTGTTTTGCTCCTGGGGTATTGTCTGGTCCTTCTCCCTGTGTTTTCCTCCTGGGTTCTTGTCTGGTCCTTCTCCCTGTGTTTTCCTCCTGGGTTCTTGTCTGGTCCTTCTCCCTGTGTTTTGCTCCTGGGGTATTGTCTGGTCCTTCTCCCTGTGTTTTGCTCCTGGGTTCTTGTCTGGTCCTTCTCCCTGTGTTTTGCTCCTGGGGTATTGTCTGGTCCTTCTCCCTGTGTTTTCCTCCTGGGTTCTTGTCTGGTCCTTCTCCCTGTGTTTTCCTCCTGGGTTCTTGTCTGGTCCTTCTCCCTGTGTTTTCCTCCTGGGTTCTTGTCTGGTCCTTCTCCCTGTGTTTTCCTCCTGGGTTCTTGTCTGGTCCTTCTCCCTGTGTTTTGCTCCTGGGGTATTGTCTGGTCCTTCTCCCTGTGTTTTCCTCCTGGGTTCTTGTCTGGTCCTTCTCCCTGTGTTTTGCTCCTGGGTTCTTGTCTGGTCCTTCTCCCTGTGTTTTCCTCCTGGGTTCTTGTCTGGTCCTTCTTCCTGTGTTTTGCTTCTGGGTTCTTGTCTGGTCCTTCTCCCTGTGTTTTCCTCCTGGGTTCTTGTCTGGTCCTTCTCCCTGTGTTTTGCTCCTGGGTTCTTGTCTGGTCCTTCTCCCTGTGTTTTGCTCCTGGGTATTGTCTGGTCCTTCTCCCTGTGTTTTGCTCCTGGGTTCTTGTCTGGTCCTTCTCCCTGTGTTTTCCTCCTGGGTTCTTGTCTGGTCCTTCTCCCTGTGTTTTGCTCCTGGGTTCTTGTCTGGTCCTTCTCCCTGTGTTTTCCTCCTGGGTATTGTCTGGTCCTTCTCCCTGTGTTTTGCTCCTGGGTTCTTGTCTGGTCCTTCTCCCTGTGTTTTGCTCCTGGGGTATTGTCTGGTCCTTCTCCCTGTGTTTTGCTCCTGGGGTATTGTCTGGTCCTTCTCCCTGTGTTTTGCTCCTGGGGTATTGTCTGGTCCTTCTCCCTGTGTTTTGCTCCTGGGGTATTGTCTGGTCCTTCTCCCTGTGTTTTGTTTTTGTGTTTTCTGTTTTGTCGTTAGTTTCCCTGGTGTGTCTCGTTGTCTGATTGTGTTCATCTGTGGCCCTTGTGTTTCTCCTCCCCTGCCCGGCTGTTTCTCGTCTTGTGATTACCCTTATCACTTGTGTCGGTGTACCGACCGACACAAGTTCCTTCTCAAGATCCTTCTCAAGACCCATCTCAAGTCCCCTCTCGACTTCCCTCTCAAGTCCCCTCTCGACTTCCCTCTCAAGTCTCCTCTCAAGTGCCCTCTCGAGTCCCCTCTCGACTTCCCTCTCGAGTCCCCTCTCGAGTCCCCTCTCGAGTCACCTCTCGAGTTCCCTCTCGAGTCACCTCTCGAGTCACCTCTCGAGTCACCTCTCGAGTCCCCTCTCGAGTTGCCTCTCAAGTCAACTCTCAAGTTTCCTCTTTAGTTTCCTCTCGAGTCCCCTCTCAAGTCACCTCTCGAGTCTCCTCTCAAGTTTCCTCTTTAGTTCCCTCTCAAGTCCCCTCTCAGGTCCCATCTCGAGTCTCTTCTCGAGTCCCCTCTCAAGTCTCCTCTCAAGTCACCTCTCGAGTCTCTGTTCAAGTTCCCTCTCGAGATCCCTTTCAAGTTTCCTCTCGAGTTCCCACTCAAGTGCCATTGGAGGTTCCGCCGGGGGTCCTGCCAACCCCATGTCCTGTGCCGTTGGAGGTCCCGCAGACTGCTCTTCTGCCGGGGGTCCTGCCAACCCCATGTCCTGTGCCGTTGGAGGTCCCGCAGACTGCTCTTCCGCTGGGGGTCCTGCCAACTCAATGTCCTGTGCCGTTGGAGGTTCTGCCGACTGCTCTCCTGCCGGGGATCCTGCCGGCCCTGTGTCCTCTTCCGTGGGTAATCTTGCCAACACCTGTCCCACCGGCTCCGGATCCTGTCCGGTCGACACCGGCTCCTGCATGGCCTCCTCCGGAGCTGTCCGGTCCGGTCCCCTGAGTTCGCCCGCTGTGGTCTTTGCCCCGCCTCAAACGCTGTCTTGCCCCTGGGCCGTCCGCCCGAGACACCCTCATCGAACTCTGCCTTGCCCCCGGGCCGTCCGCCCGAGACCCCCTCCTCGAACTCTGCCTTGCCCCCGGGCCGTCTGCCCGAGACCCCCTCCTCGAACTCTGCCTTGCCCCCGGGGCGTCCGCCCGAGACCCCATCCATGGTCTCTACGTTACCCCCGGGCCGTCCGCCCGAGTTCCCCACCTTGGACTCTGCCTTTTCCCCGGGCCGTCCGCCCGAGACCCGTCCTCCAGACCCCTTCCTTGGAGCGGCGGGTGGGGCTGATGGAGCAGCAGGTGGGGCTGATGGAGCAGCGGGTGGGGCTGATGGAGCAGCAGGTGGGGCTCATGGAGCAGCGGGTGGGGCTGATGGAGCAGCAGGTGGGGCTGATGGAGCAGCAGGTGGGGCTGATGGAGCAGTGGGTGGGGCTGATGGAGCAGCAGGTGAGGCTGATGGAGCAGCAGGTGGGGCTGATGGAGCAGCGGGTGGGGCTGATGGAGCAGCGGGTGGGGCTGATGGAGCAGCAGGTGGGGCTGATGGAGCAGCAGGTGGGGCTGATGGAGCAGCAGGTGGGGCTGATGGAGCAGTGGGTGGGGCTGATGGAGCAGCAGGTGAGGCTGATGGAGCAGCAGGTGGGGCTGATGGAGCAGTGGGTGGGGCTGATGGAGCAGCGGGTGGGGCTGATGAAGCAGCGGGTGGGGCTGATGGAACAGCGGGTGGGGCTGATGGAGCAGCAGGTGAGGCTGATGGAGCAGCAGGTGGGGCTGATGGAGCAGCAGGTGGGGCTGATGGAGCAGCGGGTGGGGCTGATGGAGCAGTGGGTGGGGCTGATGGAGCAGCAGGTGGGGCTGATGGAGCAGCAGGTGGGGCTGATGGAGCAGCAGGTGGGGCTGATTGAGCAGCAGGTGGGGCTGATGGAGCAGCAGGTGGGGCTGATGGAGCAGCGGGTGGGGCTGATGGAGCAGCAGGTGAGGCTGATGGAGCAGCAGGTGGGGCTGATGGAGCAGCAGGTGGGGCTGATGGAGCAGCGGGTGGGGCTGATGGAGCAGCGGGTGGGGCTGATGGAGCAGCAGGTGGGGCTAACGCTGATGGAGCGTAGGCTGGTGATGTGGAGGGTGCTGCTGTTGTTGCTGTTTTTTAACTTGGTGAGGGATTCGGGGCAGCTGTGCTTTGGATATTTGCGAGTGATCCACATTGATGTTTCGCCTCTAGTGCTGTCATTTGGAAAGGGCCAAGGAAGTTTGCCTCAAGCTTGCCACCTTTTCTTTGTTGGCTCCGCACATCCTGCTTGGAAATATTGCCATGGAGAATGTCCTTGATTTCCTCAAGGTTTTTAACGCCCTGGGAAACCTTTTCCTCAGCCACAGCATGCTCAACACGGCTGTCTACCTGTGAATACATGTTTTGATATTCCTTCAGTCAATGTTGTCAACATTAACTTGATATGCCTTAAGTTCTATTGAGACGTGTTTACCAACCATGAAGTGTTCTGGCACCTCGGTTGGATACAGAGCCTCTCGGCCAAACATCAAAAAGTATGGTGAGAACTTAGTTGTCATCTGCTTTTTTGTTCTCAAGCCAAACATGACTGCATCATGTACTCATCCAGTCTCCTGGTGTGTCTGCCACCAGCTTCCTGAGAGCTCTAAAAAAAATAACAGAATTGTACTGATAATAGTACTGATAATAGGCATTATATTTTCTGTATATTATATATATATATATATATATATATATATATATACATATATATGGTCCGACTGGCATTTGCCTCACCTTTGTATGGTGCCGTTCATCTTCTCTACCAGCCCATCGGTTTGAGGGTGATAGGGCGAACAGAGACAATCCCCATCTTGGCACATATTGATCTGTAAATATAAAGAACATTGTATAACGTTTTATAGAGATGAAGACACAACTGCAATATTTTTGCAAAATATATTTAAACCATTTTCAAAATGATTGACAAACTCTCTTCCTTGGTCAGACAGGATTCTTGTTAATAATAATAATAATAATATATTGGATTTATATAGCGCTTTTATAATACCCAAAGACGCTTTACAATATGAGGGTAGATTGACTGGGGCAGGTAGACAACAGACTAAGAAAAACAACAAAGCAAAACACAGTGGCAGTCAGGAGGAGGTCGAAAATGAGTGGGGGGGGTGTTTTACGGATAGAGAGAGGTGAAAAGATGGGTTTTGAGGCGGGACTGGAACAGAGTGAGGGACTCGGACTCACAGAGGTCTTGGGGGAGGGAGTTCCAGAGCTTTGGGGCGGCCACAGAGAAGGCTCTGTCTCCGAAGCTCCGGAGATTGCCAATGGGGGTGGAAAGCAGGCCGGCCGAGGTGGATCTGAGGGTCCGGGGAGGATGGTAGGGGATGAGAAGGTCAGTGAGGTACGGGGGGGGCCAGATGGTGGAGGGCTTTATAGGTAAGGACCAGGAGTTTGTAGTTGATGCGGTGAGTAACGGGAAGCCAGTGTAGTTCTTTGAGGACCGGGGTGATATGGTGCCATGATTTAGTGTGGGTGAGAAGTCTGGCGGCTGCGTTCTGAACATGCTGGAGTCTACTGAGGGAGGTGGAGCTGATGCCGTATAGGAGGGAGTTACAGTAGTCGAGGCGGGAGGAGATGAAGGCGTGAATGAGTCGCTCAGCTGCGGGGCGGGTGAGATAGGGACGGATTTTGGCAATGTTGCGGAGATGGAAAAATGAGATTTTGACAACTTGGCGGATGTGGGAGTCAAGGGAGAGGGTGGGATCGAATATAACCCCGAGGTTGCGTGCCTGGGTTGAGGGAGAAACAGGGGTGCCATCGATGGTCAGTGTGAGGTTGGGGGTTTTACTGAGGGTGGATTTGGAGCCGATGAGGAGGAGTTCAGTTTTATTGCTGTTGAGTTTAAGAAAGTTTTTTTGCATCCAGGATTTCAAGTCAGTCAGACAGGATTCAATGTGGGTGATGGGGGGGTTATGGAGGGATTTGGTGCTGAGGTAGATTTGAGTGTCATCGGCGTAGCAGTGGAAGTCCAGGTTGTAGTGGCGGAGAATCTGACCAAGGGGGAGGATGTAGATGATGAAGAGGAGGGGGCCGAGTACTGAGCCTTGGGGAACACCTTGGGTGACTGTAGCGGTGGCAGAGGAGTGATTATTGAGGGAGATGAAGTTGGCACCTCAAACCGATGGAACAAGTCCACAATGCATTCTGTCACCTCAGTTGCTGTTTGGTTTTCAGAGGATATGCTTGCGGCCATTCGGTGACGTAGTCTACCATAACGCAAATGTATACATTCCCACTATTGCTAGTTTTTAACCTGCCAATCAAGTCCATGCCAATGAGCTCAAATGGATGTTCAACCTTGAAAAAAAGGAGAAAAAATAATTATACATTTTATTCTGGATATAATGTTTGTGGGCATGTTGTGTAGGGAAAATAATTCTGCTCAAATCAATCAGAGCTTTCTTCCTTTCTACATTATCTGCTGAGATGGATGTGATGTATTTTCAAACCTTTATTTATCCAGATTGGTCCTTGAGATCATAGATCTCTTTTTCACGGAGACCTGCAGCATACAGGTTCCACATGAAACATGAAACATTAAAGGACATTATACATTATATTTACAGGATACGTAGTTATAGACATTTACAAGTGCCCATTGTATCAGCAAGCATTTCATTTACCCTAGCTCTAAAAACATGCAGAGGAATGAGACGCTCAGTTTCACTTCCTGCTGAAGATTGTTCCAGCAAGTGGAGCTGCACATAACAGCTGTCTCACCTGAGACAGTCCTTGCTCTTGGCACATCTAACAAGACCATATCATGTGCCCTCAGACAATAGCTGCTTGCTGCTCTCAGTGTGATCAGAGAGCAGATATAATACGGGAGTTTACCCACAAAGCTTTACAGATAAACGTGTACCAGTGACTGAGCCTCCGTACAGAGAGAGATGGTAAACCTGCCTGGGTATACAGGGTACAGTGATGAGTCAGCGCTTTACAATTTGTGACACATCTCAGAGCACTGTGATACGCAGCATCCAATTTGCTCAGGTAATGGCAGGTGCATTCATATACAACAAATCCCCAGAGTCCAGCACAGGTCAAAGGTCACAGAGCCTCTTCCTGGCCTCAAGGAGAAGCAGGACTTGTTCCTGGAGAAGAACCCTAGCCTCACCCTCAGCTCTTCAAGCAGGTTATTGACATGGAGTTCAAAAGAGAGACAATCATCAAGCAGATACCCAGGTGTTTGTAACAGGCAACAACTTCAAGTTTTGTTCCTTGCGTAGTTACAATATCTAAAACAGGCTCTGGAGTCTGTGTAGCTTTAGAAAGAGCGTTACCTTGGTTTGATCCACATCTAGAGGAAGCTTTAGGTCAGAGAGCGGAGTCTGAGGAGTGTTAGAAGCAGCCTGTGATGTAACACCAGCCTCCTTCATGGAGGGACCTGCACAGTACTACACCATTAGAAATATTTAACCACTCAGAAGACAGCCCATCAGAGTGAACACATGGGACCTTTCAGAGAGGCAGTTCACAAACCACCCACTGCACGGCTGGATAGGCCGATACTGAGTAGCCTCTGCTTTAAGATGCGATGATCAACGGCTTGTCAAACGCTTTGGACAGGTCAATAAACAGAGCTGCTCAACTCTGCTTATTATCTAAAATAGTAGTAATGTCATTCACCACTTTCATCGTGGCAGTGATGGTGCTGTGTTTCTTTCTGAATCCTGACTGATGCTCAGACAGGATATCATTTATACATAAAAACTCCTTTACTTGTTCACTCACTAGGCGTTCGAGCACCTTAGCCAGAACTGACAATTTAGAGATTGGCCTATAGTTATTTAAAATAGTTGCCTCCCCTCCTTTCAGTAAAGGCAAGACATGAGCAGACTTCCACACTTTTGGAATTGTGTTCGTGCTGAGGGAGAGGTTAGAAAGAGAAGTAAGAGGTGGAGCAATAACATCTGCAGCCATCTTTAAAAGGAAAGGTTCTACGTTGTCCGGGCCGGCCGGTTTCCCAGGATCGAGCTTAGATAAAGCTTCACGAACAACATCAACAGTAAAAGGGGTCAAACTGAAAGGGTTTTCCAGACCACTTTGTTCAGAGTCAAGGATTGGAGCGTTCACAGGAGCCACACAGCCAAACAGATTGAGAGGTTGCTTTCTCTTTGCACAGCATGAAAGAAGGGCCAAATTAATGGGCTGTGATTTTAGTTTTTTCAAGCAGAGGTCAATAATTTGTACGGCCCTCGGAGGATGTTGGAAAAATTGAAATGGCCCTTGAGAGGAAAAAGGTTGCCCATCCCTGGGTTAGACCATGGATGTATAATAAGACCTGGATGCAGCGTGGGAGGCGGGGCCTCATTCATTCCTATGAGAGTTGCTCAATGGCGCATGATGACAAAATGGCCCAACTTTTGAGAGCTAAACGTCACATATTACCCAGCATGCCTGAGAAGTACCCGTATGTGCGCTCAGAGAGCATGCGCAACTTTAACCACGCCGCCCAAAAGGCTCGTTCACATTCAGCACGTGAATTTGCGTACACGTAACAGCACCGCGCGTTCATGACAGCATGGTACTGGATTTATATTATCGAGGCGGCAGCTAGCGGCTAGCGGCTAGCTAGTAAATTATGCTAAGTTACACATCAATCGTACTTTCATATTACGCTGCCATCAGGATCTCGTGATATCCAACAGAGCTTCATTCAGCTTGATACTCGTGCGGGTTGTTCATGAAACCACGGTAATATATAAAATGTATATGTTGAAGCCTGTTTGATCAATTGTGAGTTAAAACTTTATCTAGAAAGTAAAGCTGATGATGGATTACTGGTGGAGTTAAAATAACAACAGCCTATTTATTTTTGAAATGTGATGGAGTAGAAGGATAGTAACTGATTATTCACGTTAAGTGGCCCACAAGTAACTAAAACAATTGCAAGTGCAATAAGAAGCTACAGGGACGTTAATCTACGTCGGTAATATTAACTTTATTTAATACAACATTTACATCATGCAGCCCATGTAGTATAATATTTCACAAATGATGAATTTCAGCAAACATGAGCAATATATCCATCATCACAGCTCCGTGGGCAGTGAGGCGATGTGGTCCGTTGTTTTTGTGCATCCATGGGTAAAGAGAAACGCATGTCGCGCTGAACACGTAACATGAACGTGCCGGGCGGCGCGCTCCCGTGGGCTAGATGCGCGTTCATAATGCCGAGGGAAATAACTCTCAGAATAACGTTATTAGCACATTTTTACAACTTGAGTTATTTAGTTTAAAAAAGTATCCAACAAGTTACAGACCACTCTTTCCCCGTGTGAGTCAGTGGGAAAACGTGTTTCCGGGCCCAGCAACATAAAGGAAGTGCAGTACCGCCGTTTGGCCAGCACCAATATTCTCATCAGACTCCGGCGCACTTCCTGGGGGCTTGTGTTAGACATGTTTATTTCCATTCAACTCTCAGGTCGGTCTGGTGTCTTGCCTCTGTTGCATTCACCGAACACGGGAAACCCTGCTATTCCTCTCGACAGATGGATCAGCTTATTTCAGACACAGTTGACAGCTTCCTGCCTGCTACCTGCCTGAGACCAGCATCAGGGAATGCTAAGCCCTCCCACTATTTTCCAAGAGGACGTTGCCAGATTTTCTATTTCAGGATTTAACCAGGAGATGGCGCTTCATTCACAAATACAGAAAGACAACTTTTCATGGACTTTCAGTTTTGTTTCGAAGAGCATTTGAACACATCAATATTTTAGATCAAATAAAGTATATCTAATCTTGTAATTCTATAATATATAGTCTTTATATATTCAATAATCATAATAATAATGTAAATGTTTACATTACACTTCTTTATTTGTCATGCGGTCTACCTACGCTGTGAAATGTATTATCTTTTGGATTCACACACGGCATCTATTGCACGTCTGTCCGTCCTGGGAGAGGGACCCTCCTCTGCTGCTCTCCCTGAGGTTTCTCCATGTTCCCTTAAAACTGTGGGGTGGAAGTGTTTCCTTGTACGATGTGAGGGTCTGAGGACAGAGGGTCTGAGGACAGAGGGTCTGAGGACGGAGGGTCTGAGGACGGAGGGTCTGAGCACGGAGGGTCTGAGGACGGAGGGTCTGAGGACGGAGGGTCTAAGCACGGAGGGTCTGAGCACGGAGGGTCTGAGGACGGAGGGTCTGAGCACGGAGGGTCTGAGGACAGAGGGTCTGAGGACGGAGGGTCTGAGCACGGAGGGTCTGAGCACAGAGGGTCTGAGGACAGAGGGTCTGAGCACGGAGGGTCTGAGCACGGAGGGTCTGAGGACGGAGGGTCTGAGCACAGAGGGTCTGAGCACGGAGGGTCTGAGCACGGAGGGTCTGAGGACGGAGGGTCTGAGCACGGAGGGTCTGAGCACGGAGGGTCTGAGGACAGAGGGTCTGAGGACGGAGGGTCTGAGGACGGAGGGTCTGAGCACGGAGGGTCTGAGGACGGAGGGTCTGAGGACGGAGGGTCTAAGCACGGAGGGTCTGAGCACGGAGGGTCTGAGGACGGAGGGTCTGAGCACGGAGGGTCTGAGGACAGAGGGTCTGAGGACGGAGGGTCTGAGCACGGAGGGTCTGAGCACAGAGGGTCTGAGGACAGAGGGTCTGAGCACGGAGGGTCTGAGCACGGAGGGTCTGAGGACGGAGGGTCTGAGCACAGAGGGTCTGAGCACGGAGGGTCTGAGCACGGAGGGTCTGAGGACGGAGGGTCTGAGCACGGAGGGTCTGAGCACGGAGGGTCTGAGGACAGAGGGTCTGAGGACGGAGGGTCTGAGGACAGAGGGTCTGAGCACAGAGGGTCTGAGCATGGAGGGTCTGAGGACGGAGGGTCTGAGCACAGAGGGTCTGAGCACGGAGGGTCTGAGGACGGAGGGTCTGAGCACAGAGGGTCTGAGCACGGAGGGTCTGAGCACGGAGGGTCTGAGGACGGAGGGTCTGAGCACAGAGGGTCTGAGCACGGAGGGTCTGAGCACGTAGGGTCTGAGGACGGAGGGTCTGAGCACGGAGGGTCTGAGCACGGAGGGTCTGAGCACGGAGTGTCTGAGCACGGAGGGTCTGAGCACGGAGGGCGTTGCTTCCTCACTGATCCTCTGAACAAACGGTGCTGTTGTGGTCGCTGTGGAGGCTCTCTACTGCAGGCTGGTTGTATTACATGTGCAGCACTCTGGCTCCACCAAACATCGCTGACGCCACATTGAATGGAGGAACACATTTATGCATCAATAATTACAACAGAGTATTTCTAAATACAAGTTGTAATCTAATCCTCTCATTGACAGACAGTGTTATTTGTACGTCAATAGTCACATATTGTCATGACCTTTTTGTGTGAAATGATTGATATAATTATTACTTCGCCCACTGTTTGGCGAGCTGCATGAGAAGCTGACGGGCTGTCAGGAGAGAGGGGGAGGGGAAACGAGAGGATCCGTTTCTCCCGTGTTACTATCCAAAGTTAATGTACACTGTTGATAATGTACTTATTATTATAGTGGCTGACTTTGGACCGCTCACTATTTGAGTTCACTGCTTTCATTACATGTTTGAGAAGTGCATGCAGATCACAGTACAGTGTGCTCGTTCAGTAAAACACGAACACACGTACATTATTTTGTATTCCAAAAATCAGGAAGTAAAGTGCCCTGCTTTGTGACAAGCTGTGAAGTCAACAGATAGTCACTCAGAGGGGGGTACTATGTATTTCAAATGTATAGGCGATGCCATTCATTCACATGTAGGCAACACTGCCCTGCAGTCAATACTTTTGATTTGAATGGGATGGGGAGACGTGTGTGATTACAGATGAGTGGCCAAACCAAGACTTCGTTTTCCAGAAGAGGACATGCAGATATGACACTCAGAAAAGAAGTGGTACACATGTCAGTACTCTTAGTGCCACGTGGTCTCAGACAATCTGCATTTCCTAATGTGGGACAGTTCTGTGCAAAATGTGGGACACTGAAAAGTCAATGTTAAAAGGCCTCAGTCACCTTCATTCATGTCATAAACACATCTCAGGTCAGTCCCACTGAAAGCTACATGTGCAGTACCATGTTCAGCTATGTTACTATTTATAATGTGATAGTTGTTACAACAGAAGATGGTTTTCTTGATATGGAAGTTAAATGCATCCATCTGTGACACTTTTATTAGGTAGGATAGCAAGGGGGGGGCATATTGTGATAACCAGGCCTGTCACAACATGCCCCCCACCCAAAAGATGTATTAATCCCACCCTCAAGTATTGTTCAGGGTACAGTTGTAGGTTGCCGTTGGCTTTTCTCATTCTGATTGGCTGTTAGGTGGTGCCCACTGACTGTTACGGAGTCATCTCTGGAATCCATCGATCTGATTGGTTAGCGGAGCAAATGATCAAAATACTACGGAGGGAAGATATTTTCGTTTGGATTACTGGTCTGGGGGAAGCTCGCGAGTGTGTGTATACGTGTGTGTGTGTATGTATACGTGTGTGTGTGTGTGTTTGTGTATTTTTGCGTTTGTGTGTATTGTGTTTGTTTCCCGGGGGAAACTCTCAGCAGAAACACCGGCTGTTGTTATGCCTGCTGTGACGTCAAGTTACTCCGTTCTCCGCTTGTAATTATGCCGTGACAAGCTTCAAAGCTTCAAAGCGTCAAAGCTGTATTTATCGTCTGAATTTGCCGAAACAAGTTTGATATTCTGAAAGACCAGATGAAAACAAAGTGTAACGGACCCCGTCGTGTTATCTATGATCACTCCACGCTTACATTCATGATGTCAGCGGAGGGAGGGGAACAGCAGAACAGCAGAGTGGCGAGGGAGAGCTGTCTTCTTCCCGTTACAAGCTTCAAAAATGTATTTATCGTGCGATTTTGGAAATAAAAGTTTCATATTCTGAAAGCCAAGACTTTGTTGATTTAAAAATGTTTTAAAACATCAGAAAGATGGGCCCCCGATCTCCGTAGGCCCCCGGGCTTCAGCCCAGGTCAGCCCGTGCATTAAGGCGGCCCTGGCTGGGACACACACATTCCGATGGCCAATGAGTTGTAAACAAAGAGTATACTCAACATAGGCCTACAGTAGGCATAGGGGGGTGGGAGCTGGTGAACGGTATGGTCAATGTTTGTAAACACTGACATTTTGACTTTATTTGATCATTTCAGTTCAAAACTAACGTTCATATTTCTCTGTTTGAGAAGAGCAATATGAATATGTTAGCGGCTGACCCAGCCCCATGGTCTGTCACAGTCGTGCGGGAAAGAGAAGTGCACTGTTTTGCCTGGCTGGATCTGTATTGTACGGGAAAGGAGTGCGCGCGACTGAAGAGACGCGCCACCATGGAAACCAAACAATGGTGTAGCTGCAGGGGCGTGCACGGGTACGGGCTAATGTTGCCAGGGCAACGGCCCGTTTTCCCTTTCTGGCTGACCTGCCCCTCTGGAGAGAGCGAGAGTTTTCTTCTTCTTCCTGTTGTGGTCGAATCAACATGATAAGCCCACAATTAGTATTGTAGTGTCTCGATGCGGGAAACACACCAGCTTCATTCTTCTTCTACTACTTCTCACATGTAATTGCCCGCGAAATGGACCATAGACTGAATAAAGGGTGTGAACTCATTCACAGTATGACCACAAAAGTGTTTTAAAGCAGGCAGGGCTATGTTTTTATTATGTATGTTCTATATGGCTCAGTGTGTGATTACACACGTTACGCAGGCCTATTATATCTATACTCTGTATTATAGGCTTCTGTATTGGTGCCGGTGCGTTAGGACCACCTCTCGTGTCGGATTTTGAGTTTCGTCATGGCAGGGACTTTGCTTCCTCTTGACACCGTCGGTTATTTACAAAAACCACCTACATATACTTGTTATTGTGCTTCTGTCTTTCTGTGTCTTTTCATCTGCTCCGTAAACTCCTTCCACAGGGCCGCTCTGTCTCTTTTCTTGATCGCCCTCTCACGGAGAACACTTCACTGTCCCGCTTTATTGTAGGATTTCTGCCATGTCTCTACCGCTTTAGTTTGACCATCTGTTATTAAGTTATGGAATACTAAACAAATAAGTAATTAGATTCCTTACCATTTCTGCGCTCTTAAAGAATGATAAGAATAATGCGTATTGAACTGGTTTAATTAATTAGAGAGTTTATTTAAGGTAGGCTAATTAGTTAGAAGCCCTATTTTATCAGAATGTCTGCACAGCATGTTACAATGGTCAAACTACATTAAAACGTGATTGTCCCCATTTTTTCTTTAATAGTTACTAACATTAGATATTTTAATGAGATATGGACCGCAAAACCAAAAATGTGCCTGAATGACGAATTTAGCAGTTGGACATAAAAGTCAACTGAGTGTCACTTGCAATGACAGTGTTGTGTTTTTTAACCTTTTACATTAAAAACAAGTCTGTCCAGTTTAGAGCAATAGCCCCTCCAAATGTCTGTGCACATCCCTCACAACGGCTTTCCAGACGCAGCGGCGGCAGGAGCGGGTTACGAACTGTAGTTCCCCAATGCCCCCTTGATCTGATGATCAAACGTACAGCCCACTGCGCCACTCCACACCACATGTTTTACAACTACTAATGCTGTCAGCCACTACAAGCTAACAAGCACATAGAGAAATATAAAGATGCCAGCTGCACTTCTGAAACGTCTTCTAGTCACCAATTTTGGTAGACAACACACTCCTCATCTGAAGGATGTATGGTTGTAAATATTTAAGTATTTTTACATTTTAAAACATGCTTAAGCTACATGAAATTGTTGAAACAGAGTAGCTTGTGTGCACAGAGGACATTACAGAAGGTATACAACAAACTTGTAATCTTCTTTATTCTTTTTCTTCTGACAGGGCCAGATATTTCTAAATTGCACTTTCAGCCATTTTTCTTGTTCCATCACTGAAGATAAAACCATGCAACACTCAACTTCAATATGATCGGTGCGAGATTACTGGCGCCTCTCCACTCTCCTCCACCAGCTTCCACGTGTCCATGGCAACATTTCAGTTTAGTATTGATTTTACCATTTGAACACTTTGCAGATCTTGTTATGCCTTATTATCGCTGGGGCGAAATGTCCTTCTCCAGCCACCGGACTGTGCTTTCGGTTTGGAGCCGCACAGTCTCCATTAAGAACAGCCCTCAGCCTATTTGGGCACCAATGAAACACTCTAATGGGGCCATTAGAGCAGGTAGATTAGTCACACATAAAGGCACACTCACATGTGCTCGCACTAAAGTACACATCATGATTTGGATGCAGAGAGAAAGAAAAGTAATATGAGAACTTTGGAAAGAAACTCTAAAGAAAGTGTAGGAGAAGATAATGTGTGATCACTGTGTAATATATGGCTTATATACTGTATGGCTTATTTTTTACTAACCTGAAACCTGATGATGGTAATCCTGAGAAGCCTTCCTCCCCAGAGTGTGCTTTCAAGAGACTTTCAATGAGTGCAAAAAGCCTAACCTACTTCCATTTTCAGTTCCAAAGACTTATGCAGGTGACTCGCTGTAATATAAACCAATGGCACAGGCCTGAACATCAAAGGGCAGTCATTATCAAAGATGGTGATTACAGTACAGTGGGGCTTACGGCTGGCTAAAGAACCCCTTAAAATAATGTCTCCAAGTATGATTTGAATGCTTTTACTGGGTTGATAATGGATTGTCCTTGGCCCCTAAAAAAACACTCGGAGACACAGACATCATAAAGCTGTCCCACTTACACCTGGAAGAGGAATGGTGACAGATTATATAAGTAGCAATTTATGGCAGGAGATTTTCCTGATTTCTCTGTAAGTAACGCTCCTCATGGAGAGTGCTAAACTTCTGTCAAAGGAGAAATAAGGAATATTGATAGCAGGGAAAAAATCAGATATCCTCTGCTGTAAGCATGATGTAAGCATTCTTATAAGTGGGGTTTTTATTGATGTATGTAATGTCGTAGAAAAAGTGAAGATCTCTAAAGCTTGTGGTAACAACAGATCTTATTTCAGGTTTGAACTAAAAACACTTTAAAAAAACAGTTGACTTTGACATGAGGGAGGCGTAAGTGGTCAAATGTCAACCCATTTCCGTGGTTTAGGTATCACTGTATATCAATGCCATCAGCCTCAACTGTTGGTTCTATACTGATTAGCAAACATTAGCATGCTAAACCAACACATCCTCACTCCCAGGTCGGCCTATGTTGACGTTATGTCAAGTCCCCTGCCGGTGTTTTCCAACGCAAGGGGGGGGGGCCTTAGCGTCCATTTTCAACGCAAGGGGGGGGCCCTTAGCGTCCATGTTCAGCTTTCCGGGATGTCCATGTGCTTCTATGGACGCTCATGGA
>CM070488.1:35555045-35562545 GCA_036324585.1 Champsocephalus esox
ACGTGTATTTTAAACGTACATGGTGGACCAGAGTCTATGGTCTGATGATTAACTGACACATGATATGTATTCTGCATAATTGGGGGGGGCGACGATACAAACGTAAATTTGGGACACTGCTGGTTATATCCGGGACGATACAAAGTAGAATTCGGGACACTCAGGAAAAAAGTTAATTTCGAGCCCTGCAGAGGCCCCCCGGCCCCCCTGCCCCCCATAGTGTTACCTCTCTCAAGGTGTGAGTGCATGTTAACGGTCTCAGACTCTGAATTCTCAGACTCCTGAACTCCTTTGGACTTTTCCTAAAGATGAAAACATTCTTGACTTTTTCTAGAAATGTCGAATAAATTTTTTTTCATGGAAATGTTGAAATCCAGTTTGCCTCAGAGTCATGAATGGTCTTCCTAAGGATGTGAGAGGTTTCAATGCTGCCTGGAAATACCTCTCATTGTGTTCTAGGGGGCGTAGGACAGTATCTTTCAGGGCGGTTCGGATCATGAAGACAGAAGTCCAGTTTTAAAATCTATAACATTCCTGCGTCCCTCAATAAACCAAGGCAGAGGCCTGGTGGATGTTCCACTGGGTTCCATTCAGTAACCGTTAAGAAGGTCACATGATGGGATCAGTTTGGACTCAGTGGGCGTGGTCATACAGACGGGGCGTGGTCATACGGGCGGGGGCGTGGTCATACGGATGGGGGCGTGGTCATACAGACGGGGCGTGGTCATACGGTGGGGGCGTGGTCATACAGACGGGGCGTGGTCATACGGTGGGGGCGTGGTCAGAGTGATTGGATCCACCTGCTGCTGATTGAACGATTATAAACCGTGAGAAAGACAGAGAGTGGCAGCAAGGAAACTCAGACTGAAGGTAAGAGAGAGACACCACTGGAAGGGTTCTAGACGCTGTCTTTGTAGTGTGGTGTCCTCTGTCTCTGTAGTGTCTCTGTAGTGTGGTGTCCTCTGTCTCTGTAGTGTAGTGTTCTCTGTCTCTGTAGTGTCTATGTAGTGTGGTGTCTTCTGTCTCTGTCTCTGTAGTGTGGTGTCCTCTGTCTCTGTAGTGTCTCTGTAGTGTGGTGTCCTCTGTCTCTGTAGTGTGGTGTCCTCTGTCTCTGTAGTGTCTCTGTAGTGTGGTGTCCTCTGTCTCTGTCGTGTCTCTGTAGTGTGGTGTCCTCTGTCTCTGTAGTGTGGTGTCCTCTGTCTCTGTCGTGTCTCTGTAGTGTGGTGTCCTCTGTCTCTGTCATGTAGTGTCTCTGTAGTGTGGTGTCCTCTGTTCTGTAGTGTGGTGTCCTCTGTCTCTGTCTATGTAGTGTCCTCTGTCTATGTAGTGTCTATGTAGTGTGGTGTCCTCTGTCTCTGTCTATGTAGTGTTTCTGTAGTGTGGTGTCCTCTGTCTCTGTCTCTGTAGTGTTTCTGTAGTGTGGTGTCCTCTGTCTCTGTAGTGTGGGTCCTCGAGTGTGGTGTCCTCCGTAGTGTGGTGTCCTCTGTAGTGTGGTGTCCTCCATAGTGTGGTGTCCTCTGTAGTGTGGGTCCTCTGTAGTGTGGTGTCTTTCTAGTCGTCTCCTGTGTCTCACTGTTTGTGTCCTCAGACCGTCACCATGTCCTCCGTTGGCTCCTCTCTGCGGGTTCTGGTTCTGACTCCTCAGCGGACGCCGGGCTTCATCATCCCGTCTCGCAGCCCGCTTCACTTCCTGTCCCCGAGACGCTCTCCGGACCACCGCCGGCTGCTGTCGGACCCTGGTGAGGAAGATGAGGATGAGGAGCGCCATCCCGCCCTGCCTCGCGTGGAGAAGGTGACGACGTCTCTGCTCTCAGACACAGATTTATGAGCGATGGATATTTCATTACCTGAAAATACCTTCTCTTTGTCACCAAGGATTTACCGTGCCCCTCCCCCCGCTTCCTGCTGCCCCGCCCCGCCCCCCGCCATGAGGCCCCGCCCCCCCCACAGAGGCTTCGGATACGGACCTATCGACGCGCGCCGCCATGTCGCTGCGTCACCTGGAGAAGGTGACGACCCCGTATGGTTTCAGAGCGGCGCTGCGATCCAGCCCCTGCACCCGCCGCCGGGAGTCCCTGTTCCACCGGAGACACCCTGAGGCCCCCCCACAGCTTGAAGCCCCGCCCCCACCGATTGAGGCCCCCCCCACAGGTTGTGCTCCTCCCCCAGGTTGAAGCCCCGCCCCCACCGATTGAGGCCCCGTCCCCGCGCCCTGGTCCTGGTCCGATGGTCCGGTCCCTCGGCCTCTCGCTGCTGAAGGAGTTGAGGAAACCGGCCGCAGCGCTGAGAGCTCGGAGCCTTCGCAGACGCACCTGAACGCCTCGGCCCGATTTTATTCTACGTCCTGTTTCTGTGTTTTACCTCATATTTAATAAAGATCTAAAGCTTCACTGTGTTCTGGTTATTCTGACGGCACTTGAATGCAGCACACGGGCAGAGAGGAGGCTCAGGCCTCTGATGCCACGTCTCTAGCAGACAGTCCATCCGTATCGATGAAGAACTTCTTCTCTCCTCACGGACCAATCCGAGGAGACGCAGGACCCGCCATGTGCTCCATCGGCCTTCAGGAGCTGCTGGAGTCACAGGACGACAGCTCCTTGTGAGTGTGTGAGGGGGGTAGATGTACCTCCTGTATAATGAGTGCATTTCAAACCAGTACCTCGAGGGGTTACATATTTAGTGACTGTGTACACAGAGCACATGGCCAGGCCTCTAGCCAGAGCTCCTTCTCGTCCCTCTGGGTGAGGCCGGACTCTACCCAGAGCTCCTTCTCGTCCCTCTGGGTGAGGCCGGACTCTACCCAGAGCTCCTTCTCGTCCCTCTGGGTGAGGCCGGACTCTAGCCAGAGCTCCTTCTCGTCCCTCTGGGTGAGTCCGGCCTCACCCAGAGCTCCTTCTCGTCCCTCTGGGTGAGGCCGGACTCTACCCAGAGCTCCTTCTCGTCCCTCTGGGTGAGGCCGGACTCTACCCAGAGCTCCTTCTCGTCCCTCTGGGTGAGGCCGGACTCTAGCCAGAGCTCCTTCTCGTCCCTCTGGGTGAGGCCGGACTCTACCCAGAGCTCCTTCTCGTCCCTCTGGGTGAGGCCGGACTCTAGCCAGAGCTCCTTCTCGTCCCTCTGGGTGAGGCCGGACTCTACCCAGAGCTCCTTCTCGTCCCTCTGGGTGAGGCCGGACTCTAGCCAGAGCTCCTTCTCGTCCCTCTGGGTGAGGCCGGCCTCACCCAGAGCTCCTTCTCGTCCCTCTGGGTGAGGCCGGACTCTACCCAGAGCTCCTTCTCGTCCCTCTGGGTGAGGCCGTTGGCTCCACCAGGAGGAGCTCGTCTTTAGGCTCTCCCATCCATGAATCGAACAAATGTGTTTTGGTTTGTTCTTTAGACCCGATCCCCGAACACGAGCCAATCAGACGGGCCCTTCAGTGAGCTCTCTTTTCGTCTTCAGGTGTGCTGACCAGGCGGCAGTCCGACACCACCAGAGAGAGAGACGTCGCTCCCGTGCACTGCAAAGTGGAGAGAGGGGAGGTCTGTCGGCCTTCCCTGCTGCACGATGTCAGCATGTCCCGAACGTCTCTGAGGCACCTGACAGTCAGCATCTATATGCTCGACCTCTCACAGAACGACTCGATGCATTGTATTCTGTACTTTGAATTCAGGTTCCGTCTCAATCACACGTGTGCTAGTTACCCCCTGGTTTAGAGGCTTGCAATAACACACCTGATCGGGTGACTCTGATTGTAGTTCAGCCACCTGCTTCCTGCCTCAGCACATCATTCTCGAGTTACGGGCTTTCTTGTCACCGTTCCCATTCGGCCGCTCTGATTGGCTGTTCAGGGATTGGCTCCAAAGAACAAACCAAAACAAACAAACATTCCCCAAAATAAATGGTGCCGATAATCGATGTAATGGAGGGGAGACCCTGAAGATGAGAAGCATGTGTGTGTTGTTCTCCCTTGGGTAGGGGCAGAGCCGGATAATAGAAGAGTTACGACACCGGAAGTCCAAACACGGTTATCGTCACGTGGTTCATGGAGACGGGGATCGGTCCCCGGAGGTTCATGGCGGGCGATGTGAATGCCTTGATGACAGGAGATGGAACTACGAGGCGTGCTAATCATTCGTGAATACAAGTTTTGATTTGCAATATTTATACAACAAATCGATGTGTGTGTATTCACATCAATATGTTTTATAGAATAGAATTTGCGAATATGAAGTGATATTAGGGTTGGTGTGAACAGCCAGTCTGCATGTTACTAACGGTGCCTTGTTAAAGAGCCTGATCTGTTTATTATAGCTTTGCATTCTTTAAAACCAATAGTATCCTCCTAACCCTGGATGGAAGTCAGGAGCATCACTTTCTAATGTGTACTGATAGGTCTAAAGTCATGCTTTAAAACTCAGATTGGATTCATTTCTACCATTTTCTTAAATTCATGGTGGTTTCAGTAATCCCCATGGTAACAGAGGACACGTTCTCTACATGACTAATGTCCTCTTTACGGCTTTCAGAAAGGACAGCAGACCGACAGGTGAGTATCAAAGGACTAGCAGCAGATGATGATGATGATGATGATGATGATGATGATGATGATAAATGTGTTGCTTTAGGAACATCCATTGCAAATACATGGGATTGAATAAAGTCATGCAGGTTGTGTGCGCCTGTTGCTCCGTGTCGTCCTGGCGTGCTGTGCTGCCTGGGGGCGCTCAGACCGCTCAGAGAAAGGAGTACGAAAGTACGGCTTCCACACTGACACAGAGCGGAGGAAGCAGGAGCTTCACTGCTTTGCTGTGCTAACCAATCAAATCCCTCCTTTTGGCCGCTGTTACGCTGACGTCATGACGCACAGCCGGTAGTGTCACGCAGAGCGTACGGTTGTTGTGGCGGTAAGTTTCTGTTGTTTCTTTTTTAAACCTTTAAACATTTAAACCTTAACAGCGGATACACCCTCCGGTACCGGGCCGTCAGAGGGAGTACCGGCTGGTGCTGACGGAGGCTGGGCTGTGAAGCCATGCCACGGTCTGGCTCTTTGAGCCGGAGATGCGGATATTATTATGTCCCTCTCTGGAAGTTAAGAGCTAACTGTGGATGGGAAGGAGCTAGCAGAGGCTAACTGTGGATGGGAAGGAGCTAGCAGAGGCTAGCAGAGGCTAACTGTGGATGGGAAGGAGCTAGCAGAGGCTAGCAGAGGCTAACTGTGGATGGGAAGGAGCTAGCAGAGGCTAGCAGAGGCTAACTGTGGATGGGAAGGAGCTAGCAGAGGCTAGCAGAGGCTAGCTGTGGATGGGAAGGAGCTAGCAGAGGCTAGCAGAGGCTAACTGTGGATGGGAAGGAGCTAGCAGAGGCTAGCAGAGGCTAACTGTGGATGGGAAGGAGCTAGCAGAGGCTAGCAGAGGCTAGCTGTGGATGGGAAGGAGCTAGCAGAGGCTAGCAGAGGCTAACTGTGGATGGGAAGGAGCTAGCAGAGGCTAGCAGAGGCTAACTGTGGATGGGAAGGAGCTAGCAGAGGCTAGCAGAGGCTAACTGTGGATGGGAAGGAGCTAGCAGAGGCTAGCTGTGGATGGGAAGGAGCTAGCAGAGGCTAGCAGAGGCTAACTGTGGATGGGAAGGAGCTAGCAGAGGCTAGCTGTGGATGGGAAGGAGCTAGCAGAGGCTAGCTGTGGATGGGAAGGAGCTAGCAGAGGCTAGCTGTGGATGGGAAGGAGCTAGCAGAGGCTAGCTGTGGATGGGAAGGAGCTAGCAGAGGCTAGCTGTGGATGGGAAGGAGCTAGCAGAGGCTAGCAGAGGCTAGCTGTGGATGGGAAGGAGCTAGCAGAGGCTAGCAGAGGCTAGCTGTGGATGGGAAGGAGCTAGCAGAGGCTAGCAGAGGCTAGCTGTGGATGGGAAGGAGCTAGCAGAGGCTAGCTGTGGATGGGAAGGAGCTAGCAGAGGCTAGCTGTGGATGGGAAGGAGCTAGCAGAGGCTAGCAGAGGCTAGCTGTGGATGGGAAGGAGCTAGCAGAGGCTAGCTGTGGATGGGAAGGAGCTAGCAGAGGCTAGCTGTGGATGGGAAGGAGCTAGCAGAGGCTAGCAGAGGCTAGCTGTGGATGGGAAGGAGCTAGCAGAGGCTAGCTGTGGATGGGAAGGAGCTAGCAGAGGCTAGCAGAGGCTAGCTGTGGATGGGAAGGAGCTAGCAGAGGCTAGCTGTGGATGGGAAGGAGCTAGCAGAGGCTAGCAGAGGCTAACTGTGGATGGGAAGGAGCTAGCAGAGGCTAGCTGTGGATGGGAAGGAGCTAGCAGAGGCTAGCTGTGGATGGGAAGGAGCTAGCAGAGGCTAGCAGAGGCTAGCTGTGGATGGGAAGGAGCTAGCAGAGGCTAGCTGTGGATGGGAAGGAGCTAGCAGAGGCTAGCAGAGGCTAGCTGTGGATGGGAAGGAGCTAGCAGAGGCTAGCTGTGGATGGGAAGGAGCTAGCAGAGGCTAGCAGAGGCTAACTGTGGATGGGAAGGAGCTAGCAGAGGCTAGCTGTGGATGGGAAGGAGCTAGCAGAGGCTAGCTGTGGATGGGAAGGAGCTAGCAGAGGCTAGCAGAGGCTAGCTGTGGATGGGAAGGAGCTAGCAGAGGCTAGCAGAGGCTAGCTGTGGATGGGAAGGAGCTAGCAGAGGCTAGCTGTGGATGGGAAGGAGCTAGCAGAGGCTAGCAGAGGCTAGCTGTGGATGGGAAGGAGCTAGCAGAGGCTAGCTGTGGATGGGAAGGAGCTAGCAGAGGCTAGCAGAGGCTAGCAGAGGCTAGCAGAGGCTAGCTGTGGATGGGAAGGAGCTAGCAGAGGCTAGCTGTGGATGGGAAGGAGCTAGCAGAGGCTAGCTGTGGATGGGAAGGAGCTAGCAGAGGCTAGCTGTGGATGGGAAGGAGCTAGCAGAGGCTAGCAGAGGCTAACTGTGGATGGGAAGGAGCTAGCAGAGGCTAGCAGAGGCTAACTGTGGATGGGAAGGAGCTAGCAGAGGCTAGCTGTGGATGGGAAGGAGCTAGCAGAGGCTAGCTGTGGATGGGAAGGAGCTAGCAGAGGCTAGCAGAGGCTAGCTGTGGATGGGAAGGAGCTAGCAGAGGCTAGCTGTGGATGGGAAGGAGCTAGCAGAGGCTAGCAGAGGCTAGCTGTGGATGGGAAGGAGCTAGCAGAGGCTAGCAGAGGCTAGCTGTGGATGGGAAGAAGCTAGCAGAGGCTAGCAGAGGCTAGCTGTGGATGGGAAGGAGCTAGCAGAGGCTAGCTGTGGATGGGAAGGAGCTAGCAGAGGCTAGCCATCATTATCCGGTACACACAGAGCAGTGTTCAGTAGAATGTAGGATTGGTCAAGTTTTATTTTACTGCACTCCGTTTCTTACATATTTATATTTTGTGTAAATATTGTCTTGCTTGTTTATTTTATAGTCTTTATAATATTGTTATAGTACATGTTTGACGTATTCCTCTTTCTTACACACACACACACACACACACACACACACACACTCACACACACACACACACACACA
>CM070488.1:35567545-35570045 GCA_036324585.1 Champsocephalus esox
CCATCAGAACCATCAGAACACTAGAACAACATCAGAACATTAGAACCATCAGAACACCATCAGAACCATCAGAACACTAGAACAACATCAGAACATTAGAACCATCAGAACACCATCAGAACCATCAGAACAACATCAGAACCATCAGAACATTAGAACGTCAGAACACCAGAACCATCAGAACACCAGAACCATCAGAACCATCAGAACCATCAGAACATCAGAACCATTAGAACATTAGAACACCAGAACCATCAGAACATCAGAAACCATCAGAACCATCAGAACACTAGAACATCAGAACCATCAGAACATCAGAACCATTAGAACCATCAGAACATCAGAACCATCAGAACCATCAGAACACCAGAACCATCAGAACACTAGAACATCAGAACCATCAGAACATTAGAACATTAGAACCATCAGAACCATCAGAACCATCAGAACCATCAGAACATTAGAACATTAGAACATTAGAACCATCAGAACCATCAGAACCATCAGAACCATCAGAACCATCAGAACACCAATGGTTGTGTTTCCCAACAGGAAGTGATCACTAACGAGCACGTGGTGGCCATGATGAAAGCTGCCATCAACGACACGGAGGCTGTGCCCGCCTTTGTGAGTCTCTCGTCCAATCAGAAGCTCTCATTCACCTGCGCTCGCCCGCTGAGCTTCATGTGTCCTTATCTCCTGCAGGAACCCAAGATGACCCGGGCCAAGTTCAAAGAGGTGGCGGAGCGAGGCGTGGTGAGCGGCCGTGCTGAGCGGGATGTCACGATGGAGCCTTCTGGCCCTTTAGATACCGTAACACCTTTCCTCCCTCCTCCCAGGTGATCCCAGCATGGAACCTGTCGCCCATCAAGAAGACCAGCGACGCCCACAAGGTGAGACGCTTCCTGGCAGGGGCACGCCCTTCCTGTCAGGGGCACGCCCTTCCTGGCAGGGGCACGCCCTTCCTGTCCGGGGCACGCCCTTCCTGGCAGGGGCACGCCCTTCCTGTCCGGGGCACGCCCTTCCTGTCCGGGGCACGCCCTTCCTGTCAGGGGCACGCCCTTCCTGTCCGGGGCACGCCCTTCCTGTCCGGGGCACGCCCTTCCTGGCAGGGGCACGCCCTTCCTGGCAGGGGCACGCCCTTCCTGTCAGGGGCACGCCCTTCCTGTCAGGGGCACGCCCTTCCTGTCCGGGGCACGCCCTTCCTGTCAGGGGCACGCCCTTCCTGTCCGGGGCACGCCCTTCCTGTCAGGGGCACGCCCTTCCTGGCAGGGGCACGCCCTTCCTGGCAGGGGCACGCCCTTCCTGTCCGGGGCACGCCCTTCCTGTCAGGGGCACGCCCTTCCTGTCAGGGGCACTCACTTCCTGTCCGGGGCACGCCCTTCCTGTCCGGGGCACGCCCTTCCTGTCCGGGGCACGCCCTTCCTGTCCGGGGCACGCCCTTCCTGTCCGGGGCACGCCCTTCCTGTCAGGTAGGGATGTGGCGATACACTAATCTCACGATATTCAGCCAACGATTCGATGCGATTCGATGCGCTTATATCATTGTCTGGAAGATGCTAAAGGGACAGTGGGATCTGGATTGAGTTGATTCAACTGAACACTGAACGCTCCATTACCCCATCCACGGCTGACGGGGTCTGCAGCTCGCTTGGAGAGAGAGAGAGATCCAAAGTCCCTGATACGACCGCAGAATGAAACGAGGACTTCGACCCTGGCTTCTTCCAGAGCTCAGATTTCGATTCCTGAAATGTTAAAACATGTGCAGAATGAGGCGATGGCTAATTTGCATATTGAAACATGCCATTTCAGAAAACTTGTAATACAAACAACAATTGCCTCGTTGATGCCTTTGAGTTAAAACGATTACCCCATCCGCCGGGCGCCTGAATGAACGATGAATGTAACGGCTAGGAACCCCACAATGCTAACGCTGAGCCTCTGAACGATGCTAACGGGTGACTGCACCGAAATTCACTCACAAAACCTTATTAGTTATCTTTGCTGCTCATCCAACGCATCGTTTCACATCGTGAGGGGACGCGGAGTCGATGGGTACCCTCACGATCGCTCAACCACCCTCTGAGGTGATGACAAGAACACGCATCAAAACATGTGGAGCTAGGTAGCTAAAAGCTAGCACGGCTCAGCTGTGTGGCAGCCTGGTCAGAACCGGTCTTCAATGGCATTAAAACAGATTCCAGATGTCAGAGCGAGAGACGGCTTCACTCTGGAGCAGAGCGTGTGCGCCAAGCCCCCACCTTTTTGTTTTACCGTGTGTGTGAGCGCGGGGAGATTCCCCTTCGATCCCATTGGCTCCGACGCTCAGAGCCTCAAAGCTCTTAGTCCAACCCATCATCCAACTCACAGGTTCATCATTATAATGATGCGTTCAGGCTCTCCGAAGGTGTGGTCCTCGTGATGATGCGTTCAGGCTCTCCGAAGGTGTGGTCCTCGTGATGATGCGTTCAGGCTCTCCGAAGGTGTGGTCCTCGTGATG
>CM070488.1:35575045-35585725 GCA_036324585.1 Champsocephalus esox
GCTTAGTTTAGCTCAGCTCAGCTCAGTTTAGCTTAGTTTAGCTCAGTTTAGCTTATTTTAGCTCAGCTTAGTTTAGCTCAGCTTAGTTTAGCTCACCTTAGCTCAGTTTAGCTTATTTTAGCTCAGCTTAGTTTAGCTCAGCTTAGTTTAGCTCAGCTCAGTTTAGCTTAGTTTATTTTAGCTTAGTTTAGCTCAGCTCAGTTTAGCTTAGTTTAGCTCAGCTTAGTTTAGCTCAGTTTGGCTTAGTTTATTTTAGCTTAGTTTAGCTCAGCTTAGTTTAGCTCAGCTTAGTTTAGCTCAGTTTAGCTTAGTTTATTTTAGCTTAGTTTAGCTCAGCTTAGTTTAGCTCAGCTCAGCTCAGTTTAGCTTAGTTTAGCTCAGTTTAGCTTAGTTTATTTTAGCTTAGTTTAGCTCAGCTTAGCTCAGTTTAGCTTATTTTAGCTTAGCTCAGCTTAGCTCAGTTTAGCTTATCTTAGCTCAGCTTAGCTCAGCTCAGTTTAGCTCACCTTAGCTCAGTTTAGCTTATTTTAGCTCAGCTTAGTTTAGCTCAGCTTAGTTTAGCTCAGCTCAGTTTAGCTTAGTTTATTTTAGCTTAGTTTAGCTCAGCTTAGTTTAGCTCAGCTCAGTTTAGCTTAGTTTAGCTCAGTTTAGCTTAGTTTATTTTAGCTTAGTTTAGCTCAGCTCAGCTCAGTTTAGCTCAGCTCAGTTTAGCTTAGCTTAGCTCAGTTTAGCTTATTTTAGCTTAGCTCACCTTAGCTCAGTTTAGCTTATTTTAGCTCAGCTTAGTTTAGCTCAGCTTAGTTTAGCTCAGCTCAGTTTAGCTTAGTTTATTTTAGCTTAGTTTAGCTCAGCTCAGTTTAGCTTAGTTTAGCTCAGTTTAGCTTAGTTTATTTTAGCTTAGCTCAGCTTAGCTCAGTTTAGCTTATCTTAGCTCAGCTTAGCTCAGCTCAGTTTAGCTCACCTTAGCTCAGTTTAGCTTATTTTAGCTCAGCTTAGTTTAGCTCAGCTTAGTTTAGCTCAGCTCAGCTCAGTTTAGCTTAGTTTAGCTCAGTTTAGCTTAGTTTATTTTAGCTTAGTTTAGCTCAGCTTAGCTCAGCTCAGTTTAGCTCAGCTCAGTTTAGCTTAGCTTAGCTCAGTTTAGCTTATTTTAGCTTAGCTCACCTTAGCTCAGTTTAGCTTATCTTAGCTCAGTTTAGCTCACCTTAGCTCAGTTTAGCTTATTTTAGCTCAGCTTAGTTTAGCTCAGCTTAGTTTAGCTCAGCTCAGTTTAGCTTAGTTTATTTTAGCTTAGTTTAGCTCAGCTCAGTTTAGCTTAGTTTAGCTCAGTTTAGCTTAGTTTATTTTAGCTTAGTTTAGCTCAGCTCAGCTCAGCTTAGCTCAGTTTAGCTTATCTTAGCTCAGCTTAGCTCAGCTCAGTTTAGCTCACCTTAGCTCAGTTTAGCTTATTTTAGCTCAGCTTAGTTTAGCTCAGCTTAGTTTAGCTCAGCTCAGCTCAGTTTAGCTTAGTTTATTTTAGCTTATTTTAGCTCAGCTTAGTTTAGCTCAGCTTATCTTAGCTTAGCTCAGCTCAGTTTAGCTCAGTTTAGCTTATCTTAGCTCAGCTCAGTTTAGCTTAGTTTAGCTCAGTTTAGCTTAGTTTATTTTAGCTTAGTTTAGCTCAGCTTAGCTCAGCTCAGTTTAGCTCAGCTCAGCTCACCTTAGCTCAGTTTAGCTTATCTTAGCTCAGCTTAGCTCAGCTCAGTTTAGCTCAGCTCAGCTCACCTTAGCTCAGTTTAGCTTATCTTAGCTCAGCTTAGCTCAGCTCAGTTTAGCTCACCTTAGCTCAGTTTAGCTTATTTTAGCTCAGCTTAGTTTAGCTCAGCTTAGTTTAGCTCAGCTTAGTTTAGCTCAGCTCAGCTCAGCTCAGCTTATTTTAGCTCAGCTTAGTTTAGCTCAGCTTATCTTAGCTCAGCTTAGCTCAGCTCAGTTTAGCTTAGTTTATTTTAGCTTAGTTTAGCTCAGCTTAGTTTAGCTCAGCTCAGTTTAGTTTAGCTTAGTTTAGCTCAGTTTAGCTTAGCTTAGCTCAGTTTAGCTTAGTTTAGCTCAGCTCAGCTTAGCTTAGTTTAGCTCAGTTTAGCTCAGTTTAGCTTAGCTCAGTTTAGCTTAGTTTATTTTAGCTTAGTTTAGCTCAGCTTAGTTTAGCTCAGCTCAGCTCAGTTTAGCTTAGTTTAGCTCAGTTTAGCTTAGCTTAGCTCAGTTTAGCTTAGTTTAGCTCAGCTCAGCTTAGCTTAGTTTAGCTCAGTTTAGCTCAGTTTAGCTTAGCTCAGTTTAGCTTAGTTTAGCTTAGCTTAGCTCAGTTTAGCTTAGTTTAGCTCAGTTTAGCTTAGCTCAGTTTAGCTCAGTTTAGCTTAGTTTAGCTCAGCTCAGTTTAGCTTAGTTTAGCTCAGTTTAGCTTAGCTCAGTTTAGCTTAGTTTAGCTTAGCTTAGCATAAACAGTGGGAGTAGAGGGAAACTGCTAGCCTGTATTTGGATGATTATGATGGCAGTGATTGGGCGTAGTGCTCTAGAGGCAACCGAGAGAGATCAATGATGTTGTTTTGTGAGGCAGTTGAAAGAGGACCTGGCTGGACAGGAAGTGGAAGACGAAGGCCACGAGGAAGAGGAGGAGCCTGTTCACACACACCCACCTGAGGAGCAGCTCCACACGTGACTTACTTTTCATTTCCTCAATCATTATTTTATACTCTTTGCTTTTTTTAATAATTATTATTTACTTCCAGAGGGTCAGCTGACAGCGAGCAGGAGGACCGACCAATCACAGAGCTGCGTACGGTGAAGCAGCAGCTGGCTCTGATCCGGAAGAAGAAGCAGCTCGGCCTGCACACACGCTGCGACACACACACACGCTGCGACACACACACACTGAAGCTGGGCGCGCAGCAGAGGAGCCGCCTGCAGCAGCAGCTCGCGCAGGTACTGTAGCTCCGCCCCCTCGTGCACTTCACGTTTACAGGCATGTGAGCAGCTGCTTGCTCACCTGGATGAGAGCAGCTGCTCACCTGGATGAGAGCAGCTGCTCACCTGGATGAGAGCAGCTGCTCACCTGGAATCAGATCATTAACACGTGTCTTAAACGCTCTCAGCACGTGCAGCTGCTGACGCAGATCCACCTGCTGAGCTCACCTGTCCCCGCCCTGCAGAGCGACGCCCACACCTGCAGACACTTCCTGGTGAGACACACACACACACACACATATTAAAGACAAAGCATGTTGATATGATTCCATGCGTCTCAACGAGGGCTGTCAAACGATTACAATGTGTAATCAGATTAATCTCCATTCGAACTATGTCCAAAATCTGCCATTTCTTGATGTATATTGTTGGGATGGAAAGATGAATGAGAGAAGGCGGATATATCCATTTAACACAGCATCTGTGTTTATTATAACTTTGTTGTACATTGGGGATGCAGCCTTGAATCTAATGAGTGTAACGAGTGATGAATGCGTGCGCAGGTGGAGCTGGAGCTGCTGGCGCAGAGAGGAGAGCTGCTTCTGTCTGCGGGACGTCCGTCTTTCTGCAGCGTCTTCAGAGCCTCCAACCTGCAGGGGGCGCTGCAGCTGCTGCAGGAGGCTGTGAGGACGCCTGCAGCTCTGCTGCTGCCGGAGAAACAGCCCGACGCCAGGGGGTACAGTGAGTACTGACACGCACACACACACACACACACACACAAACAGGACGTCACTCAGTGAGTACAAATAAACAAATGACGTATATATGAACTAATAAATAAATGTGTGTGTGTGCAGTGCGTTGTTTCCCCGTGCTCCCAGCTGAGCTCGCCTGGCTCTTCGCAACGCGACCTGTCTTCCTCTACCCCGAGCTGCTGCCCTGCGCCAGCCTGGACCCCGCTCTCTACTGCCCCCGCAGGACGGCTGCCTTCACTGCAGCCGAGGACTGGTACTAACACACACCTGAAAATAATAATAACGTCAGTAAATGCCCATTAGCCTCCTTTAGCTTAGCGGTGGTGAGGTGAAGTCATGTGACCGTGCTGTAGTTCCTTTATAGCCCAACATTAGCCTCCTTTAGCTTAGCGGTGGTGAGGTGAAGTCATGTGACCGTGCTGTAGTTCCTTTATAGCCCAACATTAGCCTCCTTTAGCTTAGCGGTGGTGACGTGAAGTCATGTGACCGTGCTGTAGTTCCTTTATAGCCCAACATTAGCCTCCTTTAGCTTAGCGGTGGTGACGTGAAGTCATGTGACCGTGCTGTAGTTCCTTTATAGCCCAACATTAGCCTCCTTTAGCTTAGCGGTGGTGACGTGAAGTCATGTGACCGTGCTCTAGTTCCTTTATAGCCCAACATTAGCCTCCTTTAGCTTAGCGGTGGTGACGTGAAGTCATGTGGCCGTGCTGTAGTTCCTTCATAGCCCAACATTAGCCTCCTTTAGCTTAGCGGTGGTGACGTGAAGTCATGTGACCGTGCTGTAGTTCCTTCATAGCCCAACATTAGCCTCCTTTAGCTTAGCGGTGGTGACGTGAAGTCATGTGACCGTGCTGTAGTTCCTCTATAGCCCAACATTAGCCTCCTTTAGCTTAGCGGTGGAGACGTGAAGTCATGTGACCGTGCTGTAGTTCCTTTATAGCCCAACATTAGCCTCCTTTAGCTTAGCGGTGGTGATGTGAAGTCATGTGACCGTGCTGTAGTTCCTTTATAGCCCAACATTAGCCTCCTTTAGCTTAGCGGTGGTGACGTGAAGTCATGTGACCGTGCTGTAGTTCCTTTATAGCCCAACATTAGCCTCCTTTAGCTTAGCGGTGGTGACGTGAAGTCATGTGACCGTGCTGTAGTTCCTCTATAGCCCAACATTAGCCTCCTTTAGCTTAGCGGTGGTGACGTGAAGTCATGTGACCGTGCTGTAGTTCCTTTATAGCCCAACATTAGCCTCCTTTAGCTTAGCGGTGGTGACGTGAAGTCATGTGACCGTGCTGTAGTTCCTTTATAGCCCAACATTAGCCTCCTTTAGCTTAGCGGTGGTGACGTGAAGTCATGTGACCGTGCTCTAGTTCCTCTATAACATAGTGTGTGTGTCAGCCTGCTGGTGCTGGGCCTCAGGAACATGGAGGGGTCATGTGACCCCCCGAAGCTGGTGTCTCAGTTCCTGCTGAGGAAGACTCTGGTCCAGGTGAGGAGGAGGATCCTGCAGTGCTGCCGGCCGGGAGCCCCTGACAACATCGTCAAGGTAACGAGCTACATGCTAACAATATGAGCTACTGTGCGAGATGAGAACACTGGATTCATTGGTGTGTGTGTCTCCCTCTCTCTCTGTGTGTGTGTGTGTGTCTCTTTCTCTGTGTGTGTGTGTGTCTCTGTCTCTGTCTGTGTGTGTGTGTGTGTGTGTGTGTGTCTGTGTGTGTAGGCCTTCAGGTATCAGCATGTGTTGTGGCCCATGCGGCAGCCCTGTCTGGGGACTCTCCTGCAGACCAGCGCCCCCCTGTGGAGAGGGAGGATGAGCGCATGCCCCTCTGGCTGATGGTACGACATACACTACACTTTAGCCTGGCAGCTGTTACTAAGGACATGTCTCTGAAGTGTCCTGCTCCAAACCCCAAACAGGTCCTTGTAGCCCCCCCCCTCTCTCTCAGCTGTTACTAAGGACATGTCTCTGAAGTGTCCTGCTCCAAACCCCAAACAGGTCCTTGTAGCCCCCCCCCTCTCTCTCAGCTGTTACTAAGGACATGTCTCTGAAGTGTCCTGCTCCAAACCCCAAACAGGTCCTTGTAGCCCCCCCCCTCTTTCTCTCTCTCCAGCACAGGTTAGCTCTGAGTGTTAGCATGCTAATGGAACACAGACCGTATCACTTCCAGAACACGTCTCGTTGTTTCTGACAGCAACGTTTCTGATTGGCCCGTGGGTTTAAAGCCCGCCCACATTTTAGTAATGAGGTCATGACGCAGCAAATCTGGATCCGCTCCGTTGGTCCCCGTTTTTAGAGACGTGGGTACGGAGGAGAAGAGAGAGGGGTTTGTTTCTGACACTTTGAGAGTCTCCTGACACACGGGGACACACTGGGCACACAACGGGGACACATGGGGACACACAGGGGACACACGGGGGGACACATGGTGACACACTGGGACGCACCGGGGACACATGGGGACACACGGGGGGACACATGGTGACACACTGGGACGCACCGGGGACACATGGGGGACAATGGGACACACTGTGACACAACGGGGACACATCGGGGACACACGCGGAGACACACTGGGGACACATGGGGGGACACAGAGAAGACATCAGAGAGTGCATTCTGGATGATAGGAGACCTTAGGCGCGTTCACACCGCAGTACTTTTCCCACTTCAGTTCCGATGTCGTTCTGAAATGGCGCGTTCACACCGTGCGTCCGTCGGGACTCGTGGGGACGTCTGGGACTCGTGGGGACGTCTGGGACTCGTGGGGACGTCTGGGACTCGTGGGGACGTCTGCGGCGTGAACGCGCCTCTTTAGGTTGTGTTGTTGGAGGATCTGTGATGAGTCCTGACAGTAAAGATGTATTAATGCCCCCCCCCACCCCCCACAGAGGAGCCTCCCGGTGCTCTACCCCCCCCATCAGAGACTATAACCTCCATCCAGGCTCCGAGGCCCCGCCCCCCCGCCGGTCAGGAGGGCGTCACATGACCTACAGCTTCCCCCCCGGCACCCTCTACCCCCCCCACCTCCCCAAACTCCTCCTCTTCAGACGCATCGGCTTCGTGAGGCCGGCTCCTCCCCCCAGGCATGAAGCCCCGCCCACCTCCTCCCCCCCTGCCCTCCGTCGGCTCACCCTGCGTCACAATGAAGCCCCGCCCCCTTCCTCCCCACCTGCCCTCCGTCGGCTCACCCTGCGTCACAATGAAGCCCCGCCCCCTTCCTCCCCACCTGCCCTCCGTCGGCTCACCCTGCGTCACAATGAAGCCCCGCCCCCTTCTTCCTCTTCCTCCACCCTCTCGATCGGGACGAGAGAGCGAATCCGACGCCACTATCGGACGCTCTGCAGCCTGAGGGACGAGGCCCCGCCCCCTCCTGCAGGCCCCGTCCCCTCACAGGAAGAGGGCGATGATGTCATCAGGAGGGAGGAAGAGGAGGAGGAAGAAGAGGAGGAAGAGAGTGACTTCCATTTGGCGCTGTCTGAGTCAGACACCGAACAGGAAGTGACGTCTGCAAAGCCCCGCCTCCAGCTGCAGGTGAGACACCTTTACGCAGCCTCTGATGAATATTATGATCTGTGGAAACAAACAAGATAGTGTGTGTGTGTGTGTGTGTGTGTGTGTGTGTAGGATGAAGAGGATCCTCTGCGTTCTGAAGAAGACGAAGTGTTTGCTGAGGATTATCTGCTCAGAGTGAGACCTCCTGTTTCAATAACATCACGGATTATTTTACAACTGTGTGTGTTAGTGTGTGTCCTCTGTGCAGGTGTGTGTTGATGTGTGTGTTCTCTGTGCAGGTGTGTGTTAGTGTGTGTTCTCTCTGCAGGTGTGTGTTCTCTGTGCAGGTGTGTGTTAGTGTGTGTTCTCTGTGCAGGTGTGTGTTGATGTGTGTGTCCTCTGTGCAGGTGTGTGTTAGTGTGTGTTCTCTCTGCAGGTGTGTGTCCTCTGTGCAGGTGTGTGTTCTCTGCAGGTGTGTGTTGATGTGTGTGTCCTCTGTGCAGGTGTGTGATGCGCTGCAGGCCTCCCCCCCCCTCTCTGATCACCTGCTGGAGGTGTTGGATGGGTTCTCCCCCCCCTCCTCCGTGGTGTGTCTGTACGGTGAGCTGCGAGGCGTGTTGGGGGCGTGGCCTCAGCTGCTCAGAGACTTCGCTGCCTTCCTGAGCCAATCACAGGCCAGGAGCTGCGGACTGGTGAGAGATGATATCACATGACCTCACCGCCTAACATTAGGCTATAAAGGAACCATATAGACTCATGATGCGGACTCAGGGTTCAGGACTCATGATGCGGACTCAGGACTTAGGACTCATGATGCTGACTCAGGGGTCAGGACTCATCATGCTGACTCAGGTCAGGGTTCAGGACTCATGATGCTGACTCAGGTCAGGGTTCAGGACTCATGATGCTGACTCAGGGTTCAGGACTCATGATGCGGACTCAGGGCTCATGATGCGGACTCAGGGTTCAGGACTCATGATGCGGACTCAGGGTTCAGGACTCATGATGCGGACTCAGGGTTCAGGACTCATCATGCTGACTCAGGGTTCAGGACTCATAGTGCTGACTCAGGGGTCGGGACTCATAATGCTGACTCAGGGTTCAGGACTCATAATGCTGACTCAGGTCAGGGTTCAGGACTCATGATGCTGACTCAGGGGTCAGGACTCATGATGCTGACTCAGGGGTCAGGACTCATGATGCTGACTCAGGGTTCAGGACTCATGATGCGGACTCAGGACTCATGATGCGGACTCAGGGTTCAGGACTCATGATGCGGACTCAGGGTTCAGGACTCATGATGCGGACTCAGGGTTCAGGACTCATGATGCTGACTCAGGGTTCAGGACTCATAGTGCTGACTCAGGGGTCGGGACTCATGATGCTGACTCAGGTCAGGACTCATAATGCTGACTCAGGGTTCAGGACTCATAATGCTGACTCAGGGTTCAGGACTCATGATGCTGACTCAGGTCAGGGTTCAGGACTCATGATGCTGACTCAGGGTTCAGGACTCATGATGCTGACTCAGGTCAGGGTTAAGGACTCATGATGCTGACTCAGGGTTCAGGACTCATGATGCTGACTCAGGTCAGGGTTCAGGACTCATGATGCTGACTCAGGGTTCAGGACTCATGATGCTGACTCAGGGTTCAGGACTCATGATGCTGACTCAGGGTTCAGGACTCATGATGCTGACTCAGGGTTCAAGACTCATGATGCTGACTCAGGGTTCAGGACTCATGATGCTGACTCAGGGTTCAGGACTCATGATGCTGACTCAGGTCAGGGGTCAGGACTCATGATGCTGACTCAGGTCAGGGGTCAGGACTCATGATGCTGACTCAGGGTTCAGGACTCATGATGCTGACTCAGGGTTCAGGACTCATGATGCTGACTCAGGTCAGGGTTCAGGACTCATGATGCTGACTCAGGTCAGGGTTCAGGACTCATGATGCTGACTCAGGAGTCAGGACTCATGATGCTGACTCAGGGGTCAGGACTCATGATGCTGACTCAGGGTTCAGGACTCATGATGCTGACTCAGGTCAGGGGTCAGGACTCATGATGCTGACTCAGGTCAGGGTTCAGGACTCATGATGCTGACTCAGGGTTCAGGACTCATCATGCTGACTCAGGGGTCAGGACTCATCATGCTGACTCAGGGGTCAGGACTCATGATGCTGACTCAGGGGTCAGGACTCATCATGCTGACTCAGGGGTCAGGACTCATCATGCTGACTCAGGGGTCAGGACTCATCATGCTGACTCAGGGGTCAGGACTCATGATGCTGACTCAGGGGTCAAGACTCATGATGCTGGGTCAGGACTCATCATGCTGACTCAGGGGTCAGGACTCATCATGCTGACTCAGGGGTCAGGACTCATGATGCTGACTCAGGGGTCAGGACTCATGATGCTGACTCAGGGGTCAGGACTCATGATGCTGACTCAGGGGTCAGGACTCATGATGCTGACTCAGGGGTCAGGACTCATGATGCTGACTCAGGGGTCAGGACTCATGATGCTGACTCAGGGGTCAGGACTCATAATGCTGACTCAGGGTTCAGGACTCATCATGCTGACTCAGGTCAGGGGTCAGGACTCATGACGCTGACTCAGGGTTCAGGACTCATGATGCTGACTCAGGGGTCAGGACTCATGATGCTGACTCAGGGGTCAGGACTCATGATGCTCACTCAGGGGTCAGGACTCATGATGCTGACTCAGGGTTCAGGACTCATCATGCTGACTCAGTGTTCAAAGGCCTCTCTTCTTCTGTGGTGTTTCCAGCTGGTAGAGCAGCAGCTGTTTGAACGCAGCCGGAGGTTCCTCCGCAGATTGGGGCGTGGCCTGGGAGAAGGCTCCGCCCCCTTCCAGCAGGTGGTGTCAGTGCTGCAGGGAAGCTCCGCCCCCTTACCTGAGGACATGGAGCAGGTTAGCAACACGTTGTGATTATCTACACACATATTAACTACAGAGTCAATTATGTTAGATTTTTTTATTTCCCTCCCACAACACTTTCTGCTCTCAGATCTCGTCTCTCCTTGGTTGTCACGGCGACCTGCACAAGGAATTCTGGGAGTTTTTCAAGCAGCTTCACGGCCGGGCCGTAGAGACGGACTCCATTTCCCAGAATCCTCCTCTGAACGGGGACAGGAAGAGAGACGAGAGACCTGAGGAGGCGGAGTCAGAACAACTTGAGGAGGCGGAGTCAGAGCAACTTGAGGAGGCGGAGTCAGAGCAACTTGAGGAGGCGGAGTCAGAGCAACTTGAGGAGGCGGAGTCAGAGCAACTTGAGGAGGCGGAGTCAGAAGAACTTGAGGAGGCGGAGTTTGAGGAGGCGGGGTCAGAACGACCAGAAGAGGCGGAGTCAGAGCAAACCGACGGCGCCAAAATCATGACTCTGAGTGAGGAAAAAGTGATCTGGACCCGGTGAGGAGACACACACACACACACACACACACACACACACACCAGTGGTCGCGTTTCTCTGACTGTACC
>CM070488.1:35586225-35598725 GCA_036324585.1 Champsocephalus esox
GTGTGTGTGTGTGTGTGTGTGTGTCTCCTCACCGGGTCCAGATCACTTTTTCCTCACTCAGAGTCATGATTTTGGCGCCGTCGGTTTGCTCTGACTCCGCCTCTTCTGGTCGTTCTGACCCCGCCTCCTCAAACTCCGCCTCCTCAAGTTCTTCTGACTCCGCCTCCTCAAGTTGCTCTGACTCCGCCTCCTCAAGTTGCTCTGACTCCGCCTCCTCAAGTTGCTCTGACTCCGCCTCTTCAAGTTGCTCTGACTCCGCCTCCTCAAGTTGTTCTGACTCCGCCTCCTCAGGTCTCTCGTCTCTCTTCCTGTCCCCGTTCAGAGGAGGATTCTGGGAAATGGAGTCCGTCTCTACGGCCCGGCCGTGAAGCTGCTTGAAAAACTCCCAGAATTCCTTGTGCAGGTCGCCGTGACAACCAAGGAGAGACGAGATCTGAGAGCAGAAAGTGTTGTGGGAGGGAAATAAAAAAATCTAACATAATTGACTCTGTAGTTAATATGCGTGTAGATAATCACAACGTGTTGCTAACCTGCTCCATGTCCTCAGGTAAGGGGGCGGAGCTTCCCTGCAGCACTGACACCACCTGCTGGAAGGGGGCGGAGCCTTCTCCCAGGCCACGCCCCAATCTGCGGAGGAACCTCCGGCTGCGTTCAAACAGCTGCTGCTCTACCAGCTGGAAACACCACAGAAGAAGAGAGGCCTTTGAACACTGAGTCAGCATGATGAGTCCTGAACCCTGAGTCAGCATCATGAGTCCTGATCCCTGAGTCAGCATCATGAGTCCTGACCCCTGAGTCAGCGTCATGAGTCCTGACCCCTGACCTGAGTCAGCATGATGAGTCCTGAACCCTGAGTCAGCATCATGAGTCCTGACCCCTGAGTCAGCATCATGAGTCCTGACCCCTGAGTCAGCATCATGAGTCCTGAACCCTGAGTCAGCGTCATGAGTCCTGACCCCTGACCTGAGTCAGCATGATGAGTCCTGACCCCTGAGTCAGCATCATGAGTCCTGACCCCTGAGTCAGCATCATGAGTCCTGACCCCTGAGTCAGCATCATGAGTCCTGACCCCTGAGTCAGCATCATGAGTCCTGACCCCTGAGTCAGCATCATGAGTCCTGACCCCTGAGTCAGCATGATGAGTCCTGACCCCTGAGTCAGCATGATGAGTCCTGACCCCTGAGTCAGCATGATGAGTCCTGACCCCTGAGTCAGCATGATGAGTCCTGACCCCTGAGTCAGCATCATGAGTCCTGAACCCTGAGTCAGCATCATGAGTCCTGACCCCTGAGTCAGCATCATGAGTCCTGACCCCTGAGTCAGCATGATGAGTCCTGACCCCTGAGTCAGCATCATGAGTCCTGACCCCTGAGTCAGCATCATGAGTCCTGACCCCTGAGTCAGCATCATGAGTCCTGACCCAGCATCATGAGTCTTGACCCCTGAGTCAGCATCATGAGTCCTGACCCCTGAGTCAGCATGATGAGTCCTGACCCCTGAGTCAGCATGATGAGTCCTGACCCCTGAGTCAGCATCATGAGTCCTGACCCCTGAGTCAGCATGATGAGTCCTGACCCCTGAGTCAGCATGATGAGTCCTGAACCCTGAGTCAGCATCATGAGTCCTGACCCCTGAGTCAGCATCATGAGTCCTGACTCCTGAGTCAGCATCATGAGTCCTGAACCCTGACCTGAGTCAGCATCATGAGTCCTGACCCCTGACCTGAGTCAGCATCATGAGTCCTGAACCCTGAGTCAGCATCATGAGTCCTGACCCCTGACCTGAGTCAGCATCATGAGTCCTGACCCCTGACCTGAGTCAGCATCATGAGTCCTGAACCCTGAGTCAGCATCATGAGTCCTGAACCCTGAGTCAGCATCATGAGTCTTGAACCCTGACCTGAGTCAGCATCATGAGTCCTGAACCCTGACCTGAGTCAGCATCATGAGTCCTGAACCCTGAGTCAGCATCATGAGTCCTTAACCCTGACCTGAGTCAGCATCATGAGTCCTGAACCCTGAGTCAGCATCATGAGTCCTGAACCCTGACCTGAGTCAGCATCATGAGTCCTGAACCCTGAGTCAGCATCATGAGTCCTGAACCCTGACCTGAGTCAGCATCATGAGTCCTGAACCCTGAGTCAGCATCATGAGTCCCGACCCCTGAGTCAGCACTATGAGTCCTGAACCCTGAGTCAGCATCATGAGTCCTGAACCCTGAGTTAGCATCATGAGTCCTGAACCCTGACCTGAGTCAGCATCATGAGTCCTGAACCCTGAGTCAGCATTATGAGTCCTGAACCCTGAGTCAGCATTATGAGTCCTGACCTGAGTCAGCATCATGAGTCCCGACCCCTGAGTCAGCACTATGAGTCCTGAACCCTGAGTCAGCATCATGAGTCCTGAACCCTGAGTCCGCATCATGAGTCCTGAACCCTGAGTCCGCATCATGAGTCCTGAACCCTGAGTCCGCATCATGAGTCCTGAGTCCGCATCATGAGTCCTGAACCCTGAGTCAGCATCATGAGTCCTGACCCCTGAGTCAGCATCATGAGTCCTGACCCCTGAGTCAGCATCATGAGTCCTGAACCCTGACCTGAGTCAGCATTATGAGTCCTGAACCCTGAGTCAGCATTATGAGTCCCGACCCCTGAGTCAGCACTATGAGTCCTGAACCCTGAGTCAGCATGATGAGTCCTGAACCCTGAGTCCGCATCATGAGTCCTGAACCCTGAGTCCGCATCATGAGCCCTGAGTCCGCATCATGAGTCCTGAACCCTGAGTCAGCATCATGAGTCCTGAACCCTGAGTCAGCATCATGAGTCCTGAACCCTGACCTGAGTCAGCATCATGAGTCCTGAACCCTGACCTGAGTCAGCATGATGAGTCCTGACCCCTGAGTCAGCATCATGAGTCCTAAGTCCTGAGTCCGCATCATGAGTCCTGAACCCTGAGTCCGCATCATGAGTCTATATGGTTCCTTTATAGCCTAATGTTAGGCGGTGAGGTCATGTGATATCATCTCTCACCAGTCCGCAGCTCCTGGCCTGTGATTGGCTCAGGAAGGCAGCGAAGTCTCTGAGCAGCTGAGGCCACGCCCCCAACACGCCTCGCAGCTCACCGTACAGACACACCACGGAGGAGGGGGGGGAGAACCCATCCAACACCTCCAGCAGGTGATCAGAGAGGGGGGGGGAGGCCTGCAGCGCATCACACACCTGCACAGAGGACACACACATCAACACACACCTGCAGAGAACACACACCTGCACAGAGGACACACACCTGCAGAGAGAACACACACTAACACACACCTGCACAGAGGACACACACATCAACACACACCTGCACAGAGAACACACACTAACACACACCTGCACAGAGAACACACACCTGCAGAGAGAACACACACTAACACACACCTGCACAGAGAACACACACATCAACACACACCTGCACAGAGGACACACACTAACACACACAGTTGTAAAATAATCCGTGATGTTATTGAAACAGGAGGTCTCACTCTGAGCAGATAATCCTCAGCAAACACTTCGTCTTCTTCAGAACGCAGAGGATCCTCTTCATCCTACACACACACACACACACACACACACACTATCTTGTTTGTTTCCACAGATCATAATATTCATCAGAGGCTGCGTAAAGGTGTCTCACCTGCAGCTGGAGGCGGGGCTTTGCAGACGTCACTTCCTGTTCGGTGTCTGACTCAGACAGCGCCAAATGGAAGTCACTCTCTTCCTCCTCTTCTTCCTCCTCCTCTTCCTCCCTCCTGATGACATCATCGCCCTCTTCCTGTGAGGGGACGGGGCCTGCAGGAGGGGGCGGGGCCTCGTCCCTCAGGCTGCAGAGCGTCCGATAGTGGCGTCGGATTCGCTCTCTCGTCCCGATCGAGAGGGTGGAGGAAGAGGAAGAAGGGGGCGGGGCTTCATTGTGACGCAGGGTGAGCCGACGGAGGGCAGGTGGGGAGGAAGGGGGCGGGGCTTCATTGTGACGCAGGGTGAGCCGACGGAGGGCAGGTGGGGAGGAAGGGGGCGGGGCTTCATTGTGACGCAGGGTGAGCCGACGGAGGGCAGGGGGGGAGGAGGTGGGCGGGGCTTCATGCCTGGGGGGAGGAGCCGGCCTCACGAAGCCGATGCGTCTGAAGAGGAGGAGTTTGGGGAGGTGGGGGGGGTAGAGGGTGCCGGGGGGGAAGCTGTAGGTCATGTGACGCCCTCCTGACCGGCGGGGGGGCGGGGCCTCGGAGCCTGGATGGAGGTTATAGTCTCTGATGGGGGGGTAGAGCACCGGGAGGCTCCTCTGTGGGGCATTAATACATCTTTACTGTCAGGACTCATCACAGATCCTCCAACAACACAACCTAAAGAGGCGCGTTCACGCCGCAGACGTCCCCACGAGTCCCAGACGTCCCCACGAGTCCCAGACGTCCCCACGAGTCCCAGACGTCCCCACGAGTCCCAGACGTCCCACGAGTCCCAGACGTCCCACGAGTCCCAGACGTCCCCACGAGTCCCAGACGTCCCCACGAGTCCCAGACGTCCCCACGAGTCCCAGACGTCCCCACGAGTCCCAGACGTCCCCACGAGTCCCGACGGACGCACGGTGTGAACGCGCCATTTCAGAACGACATCGGAACTGAAGTGGGAAAAGTACTGCGGTGTGAACGCGCCTAAGGTCTCCTATCATCCAGAATGCACTCTCTGATGTCTTCTCTGTGTCCCCCCATGTGTCCCCAGTGTGTCTCCGCGTGTGTCCCCGTTGTGTCACAGTGTGTCCCCGGTGCGTCCCATTGTCCCCCATGTGTCCCCGGTGCGTCCCAGTGTGTCACCATGTGTCCCCCCGTGTGTCCCCTGTGTGTCCCCATGTGTCCCCGTTGTGTGCCCGGTGTGTCCCCCGTGTGTCTCCCGTGTGTCCCCGTGTGTCCCCATGTGTCCCCGTGTGTCAGGAGACTCTCAAAGTGTCAGAAACAAACCCCTCCCTCTTCTCCTCCGTACCCACGTCTCTAAAAACGGGGACCAACGGAGCGGATCCAGATTTGCTGCGTCATGACCTCATTACTAAAATGTGGGCGGGCTTTAAACCCACGGACCAATCAGAAACGTTGCTGTCAGAAACAACGAGACGTGTTCTGGAAGTGATACGGTCTGTGTTCCATTAGCATGCTAACACTCAGAGCTAACCTGTGCTGGAGAGAGAGAAAGAGGGGGGGGGCTACAAGGACCTGTTTGGGGTTTGGAGCAGGACACTTCAGAGTCATGTCCTTAGTAACAGCTGGAAGAGAGGGGGGGGCTACAAGGACCTGTTTGGGGTTTGGAGCAGGACACTTCAGAGACATGTCCTTAGTAACAGCTAGAAGAGAGAGGGGGGGGGCTACAAGGACCTGTTTGGGGTTTGGAGCAGGACACTTCAGAGACATGTCCTTAGTAACAGCTGGAAGAGAGGGGGGGGGGCTACAAGGACCTGTTTGGGGTTTGGAGCAGGACACTTCAGAGACATGTCCTTAGTAACAGCTGAGAGAGAGAGCTACAAGGACCTGTTTGGGGTTTGGAGCAGGACACTTCAGAGACATGTCCTTAGTAACAGCTGCCAGGCTAAAGTGTAGTGTATGTCGTACCATCAGCCAGAGGGGCATGCGCTCATCCTCCCTCTCCACAGGGGGGCGCTGATCTGCAGGGAGAGTCCCCAGACAGGGCTGCCGCATGGGCCACAACACATGCTGATACCTGAAGGCCTACACACACAGACACACACACACACACACACACACAGACAGAGACAGAGACACACACACACACAGAGAAAGAGACACACACACACACACAGAGAGAGAGGGAGACACACACACCAATGAATCCAGTGTTCTCATCTCGCACAGTAGCTCATATTGTTAGCATGTAGCTCGTTACCTTGACGATGTTGTCAGGGGCTCCCGGCCGGCAGCACTGCAGGATCCTCCTCCTCACCTGGACCAGAGTCTTCCTCAGCAGGAACTGAGACACCAGCTTCGGGGGGGTCACATGACCCCTCCATGTTCCTGAGGCCCAGCACCAGCAGGCTGACACACACACTATGTTATAGAGGAACTACAGCATGGTCACATGACTTCACCACCGCTAAGCTAAAGGAGGCTAATGTTGGGCTATAAAGGAACTAGAGCACGGTCACATGACTTCACGTCACCACCGCTAAGCTAAAGGTGGCTAATGTTGGGCTATAAAGGAACTACAGCACGGTCACATGACTTCACGTCACCACCGCTAAGCTAAAGGAGGCTAATGTTGGGCTATAAAGGAACTACAGCACGGTCACATGACTTCACCTCACCACCGCTAAGCTAAAGGAGGCTAATGTTGGGCTATAAAGGAACTACAGCACGGTCACATGACTTCACGTCACCACCGCTAAGCTAAAGGAGGCTAATGTTGGGCTATAAAGGAACTACAGCACGGTCACATGACTTCACGTCACCACCGCTAAGCTAAAGGTGGCTAATGTTGGGCTATAAAGGAACTACAGCACGGTCACATGACTTCACCTCACCACCGCTAAGCTAAAGGAGGCTAATGTTGGGCTATAAAGGAACTACAGCACGGTCACATGACTTCACGTCACCACCGCTAAGCTAAAGGAGGCTAATGTTGGGCTATAAAGGAACTACAGCACGGTCACATGACTTCACGTCTCCACCGCTAAGCTAAAGGAGGCTAATGTTGGGCTATAAAGGAACTACAGCACGGTCACATGACTTCACGTCACCACCGCTAAGCTAAAGGAGGCTAATGTTGGGCTATAAAGGAACTACAGCACGGTCACATGACTTCACGTCTCCACCGCTAAGCTAAAGGAGGCTAATGTTGGGCTATAAAGGAACTACAGCACGGTCACATGACTTCACGTCACCACCGCTAAGCTAAAGGAGGCTAACGTTGGGCTATAAAGGAACTACAGCACGGTCACATGACTTCACGTCACCACCGCTAAGCTAAAGGAGGCTAATGTTGGGCTATAAAGGAACTACAGCACGGTCACATGACTTCACGTCACCACCGCTAAGCTAAAGGAGGCTAATGTTGGGCTATAAAGGAACTACAGCACGGTCACATGACTTCACCTCACCACCGCTAAGCTAAAGGAGGCTAATGTTGGGCTATAAAGGAACTACAGCACGGTCACATGACTTCACGTCACCACCGCTAAGCTAAAGGAGGCTAATGTTGGGCTATAAAGGAACTACAGCACGGTCACATGACTTCACGTCACCACCGCTAAGCTAAAGGAGGCTAATGTTGGGCTATAAAGGAACTACAGCACGGTCACATGACTTCACGTCACCACCGCTAAGCTAAAGGAGGCTAATGTTGGGCTATAAAGGAACTACAGCACGGTCACATGACTTCACGTCTCCACCGCTAAGCTAAAGGAGGCTAATGTTGGGCTATAAAGGAACTACAGCACGGTCACATGACTTCACGTCACCACCGCTAAGCTAAAGGAGGCTAACGTTGGGCTATAAAGGAACTACAGCACGGTCACATGACTTCACGTCACCACCGCTAAGCTAAAGGAGGCTAATGTTGGGCTATAAAGGAACTACAGCACGGTCACATGACTTCACGTCACCACCGCTAAGCTAAAGAAGGCTAATGTTGGGCTATAAAGGAACTACAGCACGGTCACATGACTTCACGTCACCACCGCTAAGCTAAAGGCGGCTAATGGGCATTTACTGACGTTATTATTATTTTCAGGTGTGTGTTAGTACCAGTCCTCGGCTGCAGTGAAGGCAGCCGTCCTGCGGGGGCAGTAGAGAGCGGGGTCCAGGCTGGCGCAGGGCAGCAGCTCGGGGTAGAGGAAGACAGGTCGCGTTGCGAAGAGCCAGGCGAGCTCAGCTGGGAGCACGGGGAAACAACGCACTGCACACACACACATTTATTTATTAGTTCATATATACGTCATTTGTTTATTTGTACTCACTGAGTGACGTCCTGTTTGTGTGTGTGTGTGTGTGTGTGTGCGTGTCAGTACTCACTGTACCCCCTGGCGTCGGGCTGTTTCTCCGGCAGCAGCAGAGCTGCAGGCGTCCTCACAGCCTCCTGCAGCAGCTGCAGCGCCCCCTGCAGGTTGGAGGCTCTGAAGACGCTGCAGAAAGACGGACGTCCCGCAGACAGAAGCAGCTCTCCTCTCTGCGCCAGCAGCTCCAGCTCCACCTGCGCACGCATTCATCACTCGTTACACTCATTAGATTCAAGGCTGCATCCCCAATGTACAACAAAGTTATAATAAACACAGATGCTGTGTTAAATGGATATATCCGCCTTCTCTCATTCATCTTTCCATCCCAACAATATACATCAAGAAATGGCAGATTTTGGACATAGTTCGAATGGAGATTAATCTGATTACACATTGTAATCGTTTGACAGCCCTAGTTGAGACGCATGGAATCATATCAACATGCTTTGTCTTTAATATGTGTGTGTGTGTGTGTCTCTGTGTGTGTGTGTGTCTCACCAGGAAGTGTCTGCAGGTGTGGGCGTCGCTCTGCAGGGCGGGGACAGGTGAGCTCAGCAGGTGGATCTGCGTCAGCAGCTGCACGTGCTGAGAGCGTTTAAGACACGTGTTAATGATCTGATTCCAGGTGAGCAGCTGCTCTCATCCAGGTGAGCAGCTGCTCTCATCCAGGTGAGCAGGCAGCTGCTCTCATCCAGGTGAGCAGGCAGCTGCTCTCATCCAGGTGAGCAGGCAGCTGCTCTCATCCAGGTGAGCAGCTGCTCACATCCAGGTGAGCAGGCAGCTGCTCTCATCCAGGTGAGCAGGCAGCTGCTCTCATCCAGGTGAGCAGGCAGCTGCTCTCATCCAGGTGAGCAGGCAGCTGCTCTCATCCAGGTGAGCAGCTGCTCTCATCCAGGTGAGCAGCTGCTCTCATCCAGGTGAGCAGCTGCTCTCATCCGGGTGAGCAGGCAGCTGCTCTCATCCAGGTGAGCAGGCAGCTGCTCTCATCCAGGTGAGCAGGCAGCTGCTCTCATCCAGGTGAGCAGCTGCTCACATCCAGGTGAGCAGGCAGCTGCTCTCATCCAGGTGAGCAGCTGCTCACATCCAGGTGAGCAAGCAGCTGCTCTCATCCAGGTGAGCAGCTGCTCTCATCCAGGTGAGCAGCTGCTCTCATCCAGGTGAGCAGCTGCTCTCATCCAGGTGAGCAAGCAGCTGCTCACATCCAGGTGAGCAGCTGCTCTCATCCAGGTGAGCAGCTGCTCTCATCCAGGTGAGCAGCTGCTCTCATCCAGGTGAGCAAGCAGCTGCTCACATGCCTGTAAACGTGAAGTGCACGAGGGGGCGGAGCTACAGTACCTGCGCGAGCTGCTGCTGCAGGCGGCTCCTCTGCTGCGCGCCCAGCTTCAGTGTGTGTGTGTCGCAGCGTGTGTGTGTGTCGCAGCGTGTGTGCAGGCCGAGCTGCTTCTTCTTCCGGATCAGAGCCAGCTGCTGCTTCACCGTACGCAGCTCTGTGATTGGTCGGTCCTCCTGCTCGCTGTCAGCTGACCCTCTGGAAGTAAATAATAATTATTAAAAAAAGCAAAGAGTATAAAATAATGATTGAGGAAATGAAAAGTAAGTCACGTGTGGAGCTGCTCCTCAGGTGGGTGTGTGTGAACAGGCTCCTCCTCTTCCTCGTGGCCTTCGTCTTCCACTTCCTGTCCAGCCAGGTCCTCTTTCAACTGCCTCACAAAACAACATCATTGATCTCTCTCGGTTGCCTCTAGAGCACTACGCCCAATCACTGCCATCATAATCATCCAAATACAGGCTCGCAGTTTCCCTCTACTCCCACTGGTTATGCTAAGCTAAGCTAAACTGAGCTAAACTGAGCTAAGCTAAACTGAGCTAAACTAAGCTAAACTGAGCTGAGCTAAACTAAGCTAAACTGAGCTAAACTGAGCTAAGCTAAACTAAGCTAAACTGAGCTAAACTAAGCTAAACTGAGCTAAACTGAGCTAAACTGAGCTAAGCTAAACTAAGCTAAACTGAGCTAAACTAAGCTAAACTGAGCTAAACTGAGCTAAACTGAGCTAAGCTAAACTAAGCTAAACTGAGCTAAACTAAGCTAAACTGAGCTAAGCTAAACTGAGCTAAGCTAAGCTAAACTGAGCTAAGCTAAACTGAGCTAAACTGAGCTGAGCTAAACTGAGCTAAACTAAGCTAAACTAAGCTAAACTGAGCTGAGCTAAACTAAGCTAAACTGAGCTAAACTGAGCTAAGCTAAACTGAGCTAAACTGAGCTGAGCTAAACTAAGCTAAACTGAGCTAAGCTAAACTGAGCTAAACTAAGCTAAACTGAGCTAAGCTAAACTGAGCTAAACTAAGCTAAACTGAGCTAAACTGAGCTAAGCTAAACTGAGCTAAACTGAGCTGAGCTAAACTAAGCTAAACTGAGCTAAGCTAAACTGAGCTAAACTAAGCTAAACTGAGCTAAGCTAAACTGAGCTAAACTAAGCTAAACTGAGCTAAACTGAGCTGAGGTAAACTAAACTAAGCTAAACTGAGCTAAGCTAAACTGAGCTAAACTGAGCTAAACTGAGCTAAGCTAAACTAAACTGAGCTAAACTAAGCTAAGCTGAGCTGAGCTGAGCTAAAATAAACTAAGCTAAACTGAGCTAAACTAAGCTAAGCTGAGCTGAGCTGAGCTAAACTAAGCTAAAATAAACTAAGCTAAACTGAGCTGAGCTAAGCTAAACTGAGCTGAGCTAAAATAAGCTAAAATAAACTAAGCTAAACTGAGCTAAGCTGAGCTGAGCTAAACTAAGCTGAGCTAAACTAAGCTAAAATAAACTAAGCTAAACTGAGCTAAGCTGAGCTAAACTGAGCTAAACTGAGCTGAGCTGAGCTGAGCTAAACTAAGCTGAGCTAAACTAAGCTAAAATAAACTAAGCTAAACTGAGCTAAGCTGAGCTAAACTGAGCTGAGCTGAGCTAAACTAAGCTGAGCTAAAATAAGCTAAACTGAGCTAAGGTGAGCTAAACTGAGCTAAGGTGAGCTAAACTGAGCTGAGCTAAGCTGAGCTAAGATAAGCTAAAATAAACTAAGCTAAACTGAGCTAAACTAAGCTAAACTGAGCTGAGCTGAGCTAAACTAAGCTAAAATAAACTAAGCTAAACTGAGCTAAGCTGAGCTGAGCTAAACTAAGCTGAGCTAAAATAAGCTAAACTGAGCTAAGGTGAGCTAAACTGAGCTGAGCTAAACTGAGCTGAGCTAAGATAAGCTAAACTGAGCTAAGGTGAGCTAAACTGAGCTAAGGTGAGCTAAGCTGAGCTAAAATAAGCTAAACTGAGCTAAGGTGAGCTAAGCTGAGCTAAAATAAGCTAAACTGAGCTAAGGTGAGCTAAACTGAGCTGAGCTAAACTGAGCTGAGCTAAGCTGAGCTGAGCTGAGCTGAGCTAAACTAAGCTGAGCTAAACTAAGCTAAAATAAACTAAGCTAAACTGAGCTAAGCTGAGCTAAACTGAGCTAAACTGAGCTGAGCTGAGCTGAGCTAAACTAAGCTGAGCTAAACTAAGCTAAAATAAACTAAGCTAAACTGAGCTAAGCTGAGCTAAACTGAGCTGAGCTGAGCTAAACTAAGCTGAGCTAAAATAAGCTAAACTGAGCTAAGGTGAGCTAAACTGAGCTAAGGTGAGCTAAACTGAGCTGAGCTAAGCTGAGCTAAGATAAGCTAAAATAAACTAAGCTAAACTGAGCTAAACTAAGCTAAACTGAGCTGAGCTGAGCTAAACTAAGCTGAGCTAAACTAAGCTAAAATAAACTAAGCTAAACTGAGCTAAGCTGAGCTGAGCTAAACTAAGCTGAGCTAAAATAAGCTAAACTGAGCTAAGGTGAGCTAAACTGAGCTGAGCTAAACTGAGCTGAGCTAAGATAAGCTAAACTGAGCTAAGGTGAGCTAAAATAAGCTAAACTGAGCTAAGGTGAGCTAAACTGAGCTGAGCTAAACTGAGCTGAGCTAAGATAAGCTAAACTGAGCTAAGGTGAGCTAAACTGAGCTGAGCTAAACTGAGCTGAGCTAAGATAAGCTAAACTGAGCTAAGATAAGCTAAACTGAGCTAAGGTGAGCTAAGCTGAGCTAAAATAAGCTAAACTGAGCTAAGGTGAGCTAAGCTGAGCTAAAATAAGCTAAACTGAGCTAAGGTGAGCTAAACTGAGCTGAGCTAAACTGAGCTGAGCTAAGATAAGCTAAACTGAGCTAAGCTGAGCTAAACTGAGCTAAGGTGAGCTAAACTGAGCTGAGCTAAACTGAGCTGAGCTAAAATAAGCTAAACTGAGCTAAACTGAGCTGAGCTAAACTGAGCTAAGGTGAGCTAAACTGAGCTGAGCTAAACTGAGCTGAGCTAAACTAAGCTGAGCTAAGATAAGCTAAACTGAGCTAAGCTGAGCTAAACTGAGCTGAGCTAAACTAAGCTGAGCTAAGATAAGCTAAACTGAGCTAAGCTAAAC
>CM070488.1:35603725-35624500 GCA_036324585.1 Champsocephalus esox
TCAGAGAGCCTGAACGCATCATCACGAGGACCACACCTTCGGAGAGCCTGAACGCATCATCACGAGGACCACACCTTCGGAGAGCCTGAACGCATCATCACGAGGACCACACCTTCGGAGAGCCTGAACGCATCATCACGAGGACCACACCTTCGGAGAGCCTGAACGCATCATCACGAGGACCACACCTTCGGAGAGCCTGAACGCATCATCACGAGGACCACACCTTCAGAGAGCCTGAACGCATCATCACGAGGACCACACCTTCGGAGAGCCTGAACGCATCATCACGAGGACCACACCTTCGGAGAGCCTGAACGCATCATCACGAGGACCACACCTTCGGAGAGCCTGAACGCATCATCACGAGGACCACACCTTCGGAGAGCCTGAACGCATCATCACGAGGACCACACCTTCGGAGAGCCTGAACGCATCATTATAATGATGAACCTGTGAGTTGGATGATGGGTTGGACTAAGAGCTTTGAGGCTCTGAGCGTCGGAGCCAATGGGATCGAAGGGGAATCTCCCCGCGCTCACACACGGTAAAACAAAAAGGTGGGGGCTTGGCGCACACGCTCTGCTCCAGAGTGAAGCCGTCTCTCGCTCTGACGTCTGGAATCTGTTTTAATGCCATTGAAGACCGGTTCTGACCAGGCTGCCACACAGCTGAGCCGTGCTAGCTTTTAGCTACCTAGCTCCACATGTTTTGATGCGTGTTCTTGTCATCACCTCAGAGGGTGGTTGAGCGATCGTGAGGGTACCCATCGACTCCGCGTCCCCTCACGATGTGAAACGATGCGTTGGATGAGCAGCAAAGATAACTAATAAGGTTTTGTGAGTGAATTTCGGTGCAGTCACCCGTTAGCATCGTTCAGAGGCTCAGCGTTAGCATTGTGGGGTTCCTAGCCGTTACATTCATCGTTCATTCAGGCGCCCGGCGGATGGGGTAATCGTTTTAACTCAAAGGCATCAACGAGGCAATTGTTGTTTGTATTACAAGTTTTCTGAAATGGCATGTTTCAATATGCAAATTAGCCATCATCTCATTCTGCACATGTTTTAACATTTCAGGAATCGAAATCTGAGCTCTGGAAGAAGCCAGGGTCGAAGTCCTCGTTTCATTCTGCGGTCGTATCAGGGACTTTGGATCTCTCTCTCTCTCCAAGCGAGCTGCAGACCCCGTCAGCCGTGGATGGGGTAATGGAGCGTTCAGTGTTCAGTTGAATCAACTCAATCCAGATCCCACTGTCCCTTTAGCATCTTCCAGACAATGATATAAGCGCATCGAAGCGTTGGCTGAATATCGTGATATATATCGAATCGTGAGATTAGTGTATCGCCACAGCCCTACCTGACAGGAAGGGCGTGCCCCTGCCAGGAAGGGCGTGCCCCTGCCAGGAAGGGCGTGCCCCGGACAGGAAGGGCGTGCCCCTGCCAGGAAGGGCGTGCCCCGGACAGGAAGGGCGTGCCCCTGCCAGGAAGGGCGTGCCCCGGACAGGAAGGGCGTGCCCCGGACAGGAAAGGGCGTGCCCCGGACAGGAAGGGCGTGCCCCGGACAGGAAGGGCGTGCCCCTGACAGGAAGGGCGTGCCCCTGCCAGGAAGTGAGTGCCCCTGCCAGGAAGGGCGTGCCCCTGCCAGGAAGTGAGTGCCCCGGACAGGAAGGGCGTGCCCCGGACAGGAAGGGCGTGCCCCGGACAGGAAGGGCGTGCCCCGGACAGGAAGGGCGTGCCCCTGCCAGGAAGGGCGTGCCCCTGACAGGAAGGGCGTGCCCCGGACAGGAAGGGCGTGCCCCTGACAGCAAGGGCGTGCCCCGGACAGGAAGGGCGTGCCCCGGACAGGAAGGGCGTGCCCCTGACAGGAAGGGCGTGCCCCTGACAGGAAGGGCGTGCCCCGGACAGGAAGGGCGTGCCCCTGACAGGAAGGGCGTGCCCCGGACAGGAAGGGCGTGCCCCTGACAGGAAGGGCGTGCCCCTGACAGGAAGGGCGTGCCCCGGACAGGAAGGGCGTGCCCCGGACAGGAAGGGCGTGCCCCTGACAGGAAGGGCGTGCCCCGGACAGGAAGGGCGTGCCCCGGACAGGAAGGGCGTGCCCCGGACAGGAAGGGCGTGCCCCGGACAGGAAGGGCGTGCCCCTGCCAGGAAGCGTCTCACCTTGTGGGCGTCGCTGGTCTTCTTGATGGGCGACAGGTTCCATGCTGGGATCACCTGGGAGGAGGGAGGAAAGGTGTTACGGTATCTAAAGGGCCAGAAGGCTCCATCGTGACATCCCGCTCAGCACGGCCGCTCACCACGCCTCGCTCCGCCACCTCTTTGAACTTGGCCCGGGTCATCTTGGGTTCCTGCAGGAGATAAGGACACATGAAGCTCAGCGGGCGAGCGCAGGTGAATGAGAGCTTCTGATTGGACGAGAGACTCACAAAGGCGGGCACAGCCTCCGTGTCGTTGATGGCAGCTTTCATCATGGCCACCACGTGCTCGTTAGTGATCACTTCCTGTTGGGAAACACAACCATTGGTGTTCTGATGGTTCTGATGGTTCTGATGGTTCTAATGGTTCTGATGGTTCTAATGTTCTAATGTTCTGATGGTTCTGATGGTTCTGATAGTTCTAATGTTCTAATGTTCTGATGGTTCTAATGGTTCTGATGGTTCTAATGTTCTAATGTTCTGATGGTTCTGATAGTTCTAATGTTCTAATGTTCTGATGGTTCTGATGGTTCTGATGGTTCTGATGTTCTGGTGTTCTGATGGTTCTGGTGTTCTGACGTTCTAATGTTCTGATGGTTCTGGTGTTCTGATGTTCTGATGGTTCTAATGTTCTAATGGTTCTGATGTTCTGATGGTTCTAATGTTCTGATGGTTCTGATGTTCTGATGTTCTAGTGTTCTGATGGTTCTGGTGTTCTGACGTTCTAATGTTCTGATGGTTCTGATGTTCTGATGGTTCTGATGGTTCTAATGTTCTAATGGTTCTGATGTTCTAATGGTTCTGATGTTCTGATGGTTCTAATGTTCTGATGGTTCTGATGTTCTAGTGTTCTGATGGTTCTGGTGTTCTGACGTTCTAATGTTCTGATAGTTCTGATGGTGTTCTGATGGTTCTGATGTTCTGATGGTTCTGATGTTCTGATGGTTCTGATGTTCTGATGGTTATAATGTTCTAATGGTTCTGATGTTCTGATGGTTCTGGTGTTCTAGTGTTCTGATGGTTCTGGTGTTCTGACGTTCTAGTGTTCTGATGGTTCTGGTGTTCTGACGTTCTAATGTTCTGATGGTTCTGATGTTGTTCTGATGGTTCTGATGTTGTTCTAGTGTTCTGATGGTTCTAATGGTTCTAATGTTCTGATGGTTCTGATGTTCTGATGGTTCTGATGTTCTGATGGTTCTAATGTTCTAATGGTTCTGATGTTCTGATGGTTCTAATGTTCTGATGGTTCTGATGTTCTGATGTTCTAGTGTTCTGATGGTTCTGGTGTTCTGACGTTCTAATGTTCTGATGGTTCTGATGTTCTGATGGTTCTGATGTTCTGATGGTTCTAATGTTCTAATGGTTCTGATGTTCTAATGGTTCTGATGTTCTGATGGTTCTAATGTTCTGATGGTTCTGATGTTCTAGTGTTCTGATGGTTCTGGTGTTCTGACGTTCTAATGTTCTGATAGTTCTGATGGTGTTCTGATGGTTCTGATGTTCTGATGGTTCTAATGTTCTAATGGTTCTGATGTTCTGATGGTTCTAATGTTCTAATGGTTCTGATGTTCTGATGGTTCTGGTGTTCTAGTGTTCTGATGGTTCTGGTGTTCTGACGTTCTAGTGTTCTGATGGTTCTGGTGTTCTGACGTTCTAATGTTCTGATGGTTCTGATGTTGTTCTAGTGTTCTGATGGTTCTAATGGTTCTAATGTTCTGATGGTTCTAATGTTCTAATGGTGTTCTGATGGTGTTCTGATGGTTCTAATGGTTCCAACGGTGTTCTGATGGTTCTAATGGTGTTCTGATGGTTCTGATGGTTCTGATGTTCTAGTGTTCTAATGGTGTTCTGATGTTCTAGTGTCTGATGGTTCTAATGGTGTTCTGATGGTTCTGATGGTTCTGATGTTCTAGTGTTCTAATGGTGTTCTGATGTTCTAATGTTCTGATGGTTCTAATGGTGTTCTGATGGTTCTAACGGTGTTCTGATGTTCTGATGGTTCTAATGGTGTTCTGATGGTTCTAATGGTGTTCTGATGGTTCTGATGTTCTGATGGTTCTAACGGTGTTCTGATGGTTCTGATGTTCTCGTGTTCTGATGGTTCTAATGGTGTTCTGATGGTTCTGATGGTTCTAATGTTCTAGTGTTCTGATGGTTCTAATGGTGTTCTGACTGTGTTCTAATGGTTCTGATGGTTCTGGTGTTCTGACGGTTCTGATGTTCTGATGGTTCTGATGTTGTTCTGATGTTCTAGTGTTCTGATGGTTCTAATGGTGTTCTGACGGTTCTGATGTTCTGATGGTTCTGATGTTGTTCTGATGTTCTAGTGTTCTGATGGTTCTAATGGTGTTCTGATGGTTCTAATGTTCTAGTGTTCTGATGGTTCTGATGTTTCTAATTTTCTGATGGTTCTAATGGTGTTCTGATGGTTCTAATGTTCTGATGGTTCTGGTGTTCTGATGGTTCTAATGGTGTTCTGATGGTTCTAATGGTGTTCTGATGGTTCTGATGTTCTAGTGTTCTGATGGTTCTAATGGTGTTCTGATGTTCTAATGTTCTGATGGTGTTCTGATGTTCTAGTGTTCTGATGGTTCTGATGTTCTAGTGTTCTGATGGTTCTGATGGTGTTCTGTTGGTTATAATGTTCTGATGGTTCTAATGTTCTAATGGTTCTGATGTTCTGATGGTTCTGGTGTTCTAATGTTCTGATGGTTCTGGTGTTCTGGTGTTCTAATGTTCTGATGGTTCTGGTGTTCTGACGTTCTAGTGTTCTGATGGTTCTGGTGTTCTGACGTTCTAATGTTCTGATGGTTCTGATGTTGTTCTGATGGTTCTGATGGTGTTCTGATGTTGTTCTAGTGTTCTGATGGTTCTAATGGTTCTAATGTTCTGATGGTTCTAATGTTCTAATGGTGTTCTGATGGTGTTCTGATGGTTCTAATGGTTCCAACGGTGTTCTGATGGTTCTAATGGTGTTCTGATGGTTCTGATGTTCTAGTGTTCTAATGGTGTTCTGATGTTCTAGTGTTCTGATGGTTCTAATGGTGTTCTGATGGTTCTGATGGTTCTGATGTTCTAGTGTTCTAATGGTGTTCTGATGTTCTAATGTTCTGATGGTTCTAATGGTGTTCTGATGGTTCTAACGGTGTTCTGATGTTCTGATGGTTCTTATGGTGTTCTGATGGTTCTAATGGTGTTCTGATGGTTCTGATGTTCTGATGGTTCTAACGGTGTTCTGATGGTTCTGATGTTCTCGTGTTCTGATGGTTCTAATGGTGTTCTGATGGTTCTGATGGTTCTAATGTTCTAGTGTTCTGATGGTTCTAATGGTGTTCTGACTGTGTTCTAATGGTTCTGATGGTTCTGGTGTTCTGACGGTTCTGATGTTCTGATGTTGTTCTGATGTTCTAGTGTTCTGATGGTTCTAATGGTGTTCTGACGGTTCTGATGTTCTGATGGTTCTGATGGTTCTGATGGTGTTCTGATGTTCTAGTGTTCTGATGGTTCTAATGGTGTTCTGATGGTTCTAATGTTCTAGTGTTCTGATGGTTCTAATGGTGTTCTGATGGTTCTGATGGTTCTGATGTTCTAATGTTCTGATGTTCTAATGTTCTGATGGTTCTAATGTTTCTAATTTTCTGATGGTTCTAATGGTGTTCTGATGGTTCTAATGTTCTGATGGTTCTGGTGTTCTGATGGTTCTAATGGTGTTCTGATGGTTCTAATGTTCTGATGGTTCTGGTGTTCTGATGGTTCTAATGGTGTTCTGATGGTTCTGATGTTCTAGTGTTCTGATGGTTCTAATGGTGTTCTGATGTTCTAATGTTCTAATGTTTCTAATGGTGTTCTGATGTTCTAGTGTTCTGATGGTTCTGATGTTCTAGTGTTCTGATGGTTCTGATGGTGTTCTGTTGGTTATAATGTTCTGATGGTTCTGATGGTTCTAATGTTCTGATGGTTCTAGTGTTCTGATGGTTCTAATGTTCTGATGGTTCTGGTGTTCTGATGGTTCTAGTGTTCTGATGTTTCTAATGTTCTGATGGTTCTGATGGTTCTGATGGTGTTCTGTTGGTTATAATGGTTCTAATGGTGTTCTGATGGTTCTAATGTTCTGATGGTTCTAATGTTCTAATGTTCTGATGGTTCTGGTGTTCTAGTGTTCTGGTGTTCTGATGGTTCTGATGGTTCTAGTGTTCTGATGGTTCTAATGGTGTTCTGATGGTTCTGATGGTTATAATGTTCTGATGGTTCTAATGTTCTGATGGTTCTGATGGTGTTCTGATGGTTCTAGTGTTCTGATGGTTCTGGTGTTCTAGTGTTCTGATGGTTCTGGTGTTCTGATGGTTCTAATGTTCAGATGGTTCTGGTGTTCTGATGGTTCTGGTGTTCTAGTGTTCTGATGGTTCTGGTGTTCTGATGGTTCTGGTGTTCTGATGGTTCTGGTGTTCTAGTGTTCTGATGGTTCTGGTGTTCTGATGGTTCTGGTGTTCTAGTGTTCTGATGGTTCTGGTGTTCTGATGGTTCTGGTGTTCTAGTGTTCTGATGGTTCTGGTGGTTCTAATGGTGTTCTGATGGTTCTGATGGTTCTGATGTTCTAGTGTTCTAATGGTGTTCTGATGTTCTAATGTTCTGATGGTTCTAATGGTGTTCTGATGGTTCTAACGGTGTTCTGATGTTCTGATGGTTCTAATGGTGTTCTGATGGTTCTAATGGTGTTCTGATGGTTCTGATGTTCTGATGGTTCTAACGGTGTTCTGATGGTTCTGATGTTCTCGTGTTCTGATGGTTCTAATGGTGTTCTGATGGTTCTGATGGTTCTAATGTTCTAGTGTTCTGATGGTTCTAATGGTGTTCTGACTGTGTTCTAATGGTTCTGATGGTTCTGGTGTTCTGACGGTTCTGATGTTCTGATGGTTCTGATGTTGTTCTGATGTTCTAGTGTTCTGATGGTTCTAATGGTGTTCTGACGGTTCTGATGTTCTGATGGTTCTGATGTTGTTCTGATGTTCTAGTGTTCTGATGGTTCTAATGGTGTTCTGATGGTTCTAATGTTCTAGTGTTCTGATGGTTCTGATGTTTCTAATTTTCTGATGGTTCTAATGGTGTTCTGATGGTTCTAATGTTCTGATGGTTCTGGTGTTCTGATGGTTCTAATGGTGTTCTGATGGTTCTAATGGTGTTCTGATGGTTCTGATGTTCTAGTGTTCTGATGGTTCTAATGGTGTTCTGATGTTCTAATGTTCTGATGGTGTTCTGATGTTCTAGTGTTCTGATGGTTCTGATGTTCTAGTGTTCTGATGGTTCTGATGGTGTTCTGTTGGTTATAATGTTCTGATGGTTCTAATGTTCTAATGGTTCTGATGTTCTGATGGTTCTGGTGTTCTAATGTTCTGATGGTTCTGGTGTTCTGGTGTTCTAATGTTCTGATGGTTCTGGTGTTCTGACGTTCTAGTGTTCTGATGGTTCTGGTGTTCTGACGTTCTAATGTTCTGATGGTTCTGATGTTGTTCTGATGGTTCTGATGGTGTTCTGATGTTGTTCTAGTGTTCTGATGGTTCTAATGGTTCTAATGTTCTGATGGTTCTAATGTTCTAATGGTGTTCTGATGGTGTTCTGATGGTTCTAATGGTTCCAACGGTGTTCTGATGGTTCTAATGGTGTTCTGATGGTTCTGATGGTTCTGATGTTCTAGTGTTCTAATGGTGTTCTGATGTTCTAGTGTTCTGATGGTTCTAATGGTGTTCTGATGGTTCTGATGGTTCTGATGTTCTAGTGTTCTAATGGTGTTCTGATGTTCTAATGTTCTGATGGTTCTAATGGTGTTCTGATGGTTCTAACGGTGTTCTGATGTTCTGATGGTTCTTATGGTGTTCTGATGGTTCTAATGGTGTTCTGATGGTTCTGATGTTCTGATGGTTCTAACGGTGTTCTGATGGTTCTGATGTTCTCGTGTTCTGATGGTTCTAATGGTGTTCTGATGGTTCTGATGGTTCTAATGTTCTAGTGTTCTGATGGTTCTAATGGTGTTCTGACTGTGTTCTAATGGTTCTGATGGTTCTGGTGTTCTGACGGTTCTGATGTTCTGATGTTGTTCTGATGTTCTAGTGTTCTGATGGTTCTAATGGTGTTCTGACGGTTCTGATGTTCTGATGGTTCTGATGGTTCTGATGGTGTTCTGATGTTCTAGTGTTCTGATGGTTCTAATGGTGTTCTGATGGTTCTAATGTTCTAGTGTTCTGATGGTTCTAATGGTGTTCTGATGGTTCTGATGGTTCTGATGTTCTAATGTTCTGATGTTCTAATGTTCTGATGGTTCTAATGTTTCTAATTTTCTGATGGTTCTAATGGTGTTCTGATGGTTCTAATGTTCTGATGGTTCTGGTGTTCTGATGGTTCTAATGGTGTTCTGATGGTTCTAATGTTCTGATGGTTCTGGTGTTCTGATGGTTCTAATGGTGTTCTGATGGTTCTGATGTTCTAGTGTTCTGATGGTTCTAATGGTGTTCTGATGTTCTAATGTTCTAATGTTTCTAATGGTGTTCTGATGTTCTAGTGTTCTGATGGTTCTGATGTTCTAGTGTTCTGATGGTTCTGATGGTGTTCTGTTGGTTATAATGTTCTGATGGTTCTGATGGTTCTAATGTTCTGATGGTTCTAGTGTTCTGATGGTTCTAATGTTCTGATGGTTCTGGTGTTCTGATGGTTCTAGTGTTCTGATGTTTCTAATGTTCTGATGGTTCTGATGGTTCTGATGGTGTTCTGTTGGTTATAATGGTTCTAATGGTGTTCTGATGGTTCTAATGTTCTGATGGTTCTAATGTTCTAATGTTCTGATGGTTCTGGTGTTCTAGTGTTCTGGTGTTCTGATGGTTCTGATGGTTCTAGTGTTCTGATGGTTCTAATGGTGTTCTGATGGTTCTGATGGTTATAATGTTCTGATGGTTCTAATGTTCTGATGGTTCTGATGGTGTTCTGATGGTTCTAGTGTTCTGATGGTTCTGGTGTTCTAGTGTTCTGATGGTTCTGGTGTTCTGATGGTTCTAATGTTCAGATGGTTCTGGTGTTCTGATGGTTCTGGTGTTCTAGTGTTCTGATGGTTCTGGTGTTCTGATGGTTCTGGTGTTCTGATGGTTCTGGTGTTCTAGTGTTCTGATGGTTCTGGTGTTCTGATGGTTCTGGTGTTCTAGTGTTCTGATGGTTCTGGTGTTCTGATGGTTCTGGTGTTCTAGTGTTCTGATGGTTCTGGTGTTCTGATGGTTCTGATGGTTCTGATGGTTCTAATGTTCAGATGGTTCTGGTGTTCTGATGGTTCTGGTGTTCTAGTGTTCTGATGGTTCTGGTGTTCTGATGGTTCTGGTGTTCTGATGGTTCTGGTGTTCTGATGGTTCTGGTGTTCTGATGGTTCTGGTGTTCTAGTGTTCTGATGGTTCTGGTGTTCTGATGGTTCTGGTGTTCTGGTGTTCTGATGGTTCTGGTGTTCTGATGGTTCTGATTATATACTCACATGGATGATGTTCCTGACGTTCACGGTGGTCAGGTTGTGCTGTTTGGATTTGGTCTCCAGTGATTGGTCAAGCTGCCTGTCGATATCCACAGGCTCCTCCTCCTCACTCTCTGAAGCCCCGCCTCTTTCCCCCGCCTCCTCCGTCATTCTCTTCTTCCTCTTCCTCACCGACTTCCTCCTCGCTGCCTTCACCTGACTCTCCTCTGAGGACACGAGTGAGTGAGAGAGTGGGTGTGTGTGAGTGAGTGAGTGAGTGAGTGTGTGGGTGGGTGTGTGGGTGTGTGTGTGTGTGTGTGTGTGTGTGTGTGTCAGAGTCCTGCATCGGGTCGGGGACCCCGCAAAAAGAGTGATCGCGGGTGGTATCTTTTCAGACGCTTCCTCCCGGGTCGGGTTCTGGGTACAGAAAGGAGACGCGGGTCGGGTTCTGGGTACAGAAAGGAGACGCGGGTCGGGTTCTGGGTACAGAAAGGAGACGCGGGTCGGGTTCTGGGTACAGAAAGGAGACGCGGGTCGGGTTCTGGGTACAGAAAGGAGACGCGGGTCGGGTTCTGGGTACAGACAGGAGACGCGGGTCGGGTTCTGGGTACAGAAAGGAGACGCGGGTCGGGTTCTGGGTACAGAAAGGAGACGCGGGTCGGGTTCTGGGTACAGAAAGGAGACGCGGGTCGGGTTCTGGGTACAGAAAGGAGACGCGGGTCGGGTTCTGGGTACAGAAAGGAGACGCGGGTCGGGTTCTGGGTACAGAAAGGAGACGCGGGTCGGGTTCTGGGTACAGAAAGGAGACGCGGGTCGGGTTCTGGGTACAGAAAGGAGACGCGGGTCGGGTTCTGGGTACAGAAAGGAGACGCGGGTCGGGTTCTGGGTACAGAAAGGAGACGCGGGTCGGGTTCTGGGTACAGAAAGGAGACGCGGGTCGGGTTCTGGGTACAGAAAGGAGACGCGGGTCGGGTTCTGGGTACAGAAAGGAGACGCGGGTCGGGTTCTGGGTACAGAAAGGAGACGCGGGTCGGGTTCTGGGTACAGAAAGGAGACGCGGGTCGGGTCGCGGAATAAATGTATTAAAATAATCGTTTAGTTGAATGTTTAAATCCTCAGAGCCTCAGCGCCTCAGTCTGCTGCGGAGCTGAGGCTCTGCGGAGGACGCAGCCTTTCCAGTCGCTCTCCCTCGAGAGCGAAACCCAGCGTCCGGTTCCGACGAGCAGAGAACCAGCGCCAGTTCATAACTGCACGCTTTCACTGCTCATATCTGCGGGGTCGGGTCCGGGGCGGGTTCGGGGTTGAAAATCAGACCCGTGCAGGACTCTGGCGTGTGTGAGAGTGTGTGTGCATGTGTGTGAGTAAGTGAGTGTGTGTGTGTGTGAGTAAGTGAGTGTGTGTGTGTGTGAGTAAGTGAGTGTGTGTGAGTAAGTGAGTGTGTGTGTGTGTGAGTAAGTGAGTGTGTGTGTGTGTGAGTAAGTGAGTGTGTGTGTGTGTGAGTAAGTGAGTGTGTGTGTGTGTGAGTAAGTGAGTGTGTGTGTGTTACCCATGGTGATGATGAGGCTGGAGTCGGTATCTTCCTCTACCACCAGGTATCCCTCCTCTTCCTCTGCAGGATGCTGCAATGCATCATGGGAGTGTGGGGGGGCAGGGCTGGGGGGGGCCGGGGGGGGGCAGCGCTGGGGGGGGCAGGGCTGGGGGGGCCGGGGGGGGCAGCGCTGGGGGGGGCAGGGCTGGGGGGGGCCGGGGGGGGCAGCGCTGGGGGGGCTGAGTCTGAGGCGTTTTCGGACCACGTTCATTGTTGAGAAACATGACCTCTGAAACACAATGAAGAGTTATCAAGTCTCACCCTGCAGAGAGATGGAGGAACACTTAAGGTCCCGTCATCCTCCTCTTCATCAATATGTGAGAGGGAGAGGGGGGGGAGGGGAGGAGGGGGAGGGAGAGGGGGAGGGAGAGGGAGACCCCACCTACCCCGCCTTTAAGTGTTTCATATCTTATTATCATCACCTGGAGGTTTGAGAGGAGTTAGCTTTGGTGCGAACAAAGAATAAGAAAGAGGAAGTGAGAGAGAGTGTGTGTGGGTGTGTGTGTGTGTGTGTGTGTGTGTGTGTGTGTGTGTAAGAAAGAGGAATACGTCAAACATGTACTATTATAACAATATTATAAAGACTATAAAATAAACAAGCAAGACAATATTTACACAAAATATAAATATGTAAGAAACGGAGTGCAGTAAAATAAAACTTGACCAATCCTACATTCTACTGAACACTGCTCTGTGTGTACCGGATAATGATGGCTAGCCTCTGCTAGCTCCTTCCCATCCACAGCTAGCCTCTGCTAGCTCCTTCCCATCCACAGCTAGCCTCTGCTAGCCTCTGCTAGCTCCTTCCCATCCACAGCTAGCCTCTGCTAGCCTCTGCTAGCTCCTTCCCATCCACAGCTAGCCTCTGCTAGCTCCTTCCCATCCACAGCTAGCCTCTGCTAGCCTCTGCTAGCTCCTTCCCATCCACAGCTAGCCTCTGCTAGCTCCTTCCCATCCACAGCTAGCCTCTGCTAGCTCCTTCCCATCCACAGCTAGCCTCTGCTAGCCTCTGCTAGCTCCTTCCCATCCACAGCTAGCCTCTGCTAGCTCCTTCCCATCCACAGCTAGCCTCTGCTAGCTCCTTCCCATCCACAGCTAGCCTCTGCTAGCTCCTTCCCATCCACAGCTAGCCTCTGCTAGCTCCTTCCCATCCACAGCTAGCCTCTGCTAGCCTCTGCTAGCTCCTTCCCATCCACAGCTAGCCTCTGCTAGCCTCTGCTAGCTCCTTCCCATCCACAGCTAGCCTCTGCTAGCTCCTTCCCATCCACAGCTAGCCTCTGCTAGCTCCTTCCCATCCACAGCTAGCCTCTGCTAGCTCCTTCCCATCCACAGCTAGCCTCTGCTAGCCTCTGCTAGCTCCTTCCCATCCACAGCTAGCCTCTGCTAGCCTCTGCTAGCTCCTTCCCATCCACAGCTAGCCTCTGCTAGCTCCTTCCCATCCACAGCTAGCCTCTGCTAGCCTCTGCTAGCTCCTTCCCATCCACAGCTAGCCTCTGCTAGCTCCTTCCCATCCACAGCTAGCCTCTGCTAGCCTCTGCTAGCTCCTTCCCATCCACAGCTAGCCTCTGCTAGCCTCTGCTAGCTCCTTCCCATCCACAGCTAGCCTCTGCTAGCTCCTTCCCATCCACAGCTAGCCTCTGCTAGCCTCTGCTAGCTCCTTCCCATCCACAGCTAGCCTCTGCTAGCCTCTGCTAGCTCCTTCCCATCCACAGCTAGCCTCTGCTAGCCTCTGCTAGCTCCTTCCCATCCACAGCTAGCCTCTGCTAGCTCCTTCCCATCCACAGTTAGCCTCTGCTAGCCTCTGCTAGCTCCTTCCCATCCACAGCTAGCCTCTGCTAGCTCCTTCCCATCCACAGTTAGCCTCTGCTAGCCTCTGCTAGCTCCTTCCCATCCACAGTTAGCCTCTGCTAGCCTCTGCTAGCTCCTTCCCATCCACAGTTAGCCTCTGCTAGCCTCTGCTAGCTCCTTCCCATCCACAGTTAGCCTCTGCTAGCCTCTGCTAGCTCCTTCCCATCCACAGCTAGCCTCTGCTAGCTCCTTCCCATCCACAGCTAGCCTCTGCTAGCTCCTTCCCATCCACAGCTAGCCTCTGCTAGCCTCTGCTAGCTCCTTCCCATCCACAGCTAGCCTCTGCTAGCTCCTTCCCATCCACAGCTAGCCTCTGCTAGCTCCTTCCCATCCACAGCTAGCCTCTGCTAGCTCCTTCCCATCCACAGCTAGCCTCTGCTAGCTCCTTCCCATCCACAGCTAGCCTCTGCTAGCCTCTGCTAGCTCCTTCCCATCCACAGCTAGCCTCTGCTAGCCTCTGCTAGCTCCTTCCCATCCACAGCTAGCCTCTGCTAGCTCCTTCCCATCCACAGCTAGCCTCTGCTAGCTCCTTCCCATCCACAGCTAGCCTCTGCTAGCTCCTTCCCATCCACAGCTAGCCTCTGCTAGCCTCTGCTAGCTCCTTCCCATCCACAGCTAGCCTCTGCTAGCCTCTGCTAGCTCCTTCCCATCCACAGCTAGCCTCTGCTAGCTCCTTCCCATCCACAGCTAGCCTCTGCTAGCCTCTGCTAGCTCCTTCCCATCCACAGCTAGCCTCTGCTAGCTCCTTCCCATCCACAGCTAGCCTCTGCTAGCCTCTGCTAGCTCCTTCCCATCCACAGCTAGCCTCTGCTAGCCTCTGCTAGCTCCTTCCCATCCACAGCTAGCCTCTGCTAGCTCCTTCCCATCCACAGCTAGCCTCTGCTAGCCTCTGCTAGCTCCTTCCCATCCACAGCTAGCCTCTGCTAGCCTCTGCTAGCTCCTTCCCATCCACAGCTAGCCTCTGCTAGCCTCTGCTAGCTCCTTCCCATCCACAGCTAGCCTCTGCTAGCTCCTTCCCATCCACAGTTAGCCTCTGCTAGCCTCTGCTAGCTCCTTCCCATCCACAGCTAGCCTCTGCTAGCTCCTTCCCATCCACAGTTAGCCTCTGCTAGCCTCTGCTAGCTCCTTCCCATCCACAGTTAGCCTCTGCTAGCCTCTGCTAGCTCCTTCCCATCCACAGTTAGCCTCTGCTAGCCTCTGCTAGCTCCTTCCCATCCACAGTTAGCCTCTGCTAGCCTCTGCTAGCTCCTTCCCATCCACAGCTAGCCTCTGCTAGCCTCTGCTAGCTCCTTCCCATCCACAGTTAGCCTCTGCTAGCTCCTTCCCATCCACAGTTAGCCTCTGCTAGCCTCTGCTAGCTCCTTCCCATCCACAGTTAGCCTCTGCTAGCCTCTGCTAGCTCCTTCCCATCCACAGCTAGCCTCTGCTAGCCTCTGCTAGCTCCTTCCCATCCACAGCTAGCCTCTGCTAGCTCCTTCCCATCCACAGTTAGCCTCTGCTAGCTCCTTCCCATCCACAGCTAGCCTCTGCTAGCCTCTGCTAGCTCCTTCCCATCCACAGCTAGCCTCTGCTAGCTCCTTCCCATCCACAGCTAGCCTCTGCTAGCTCCTTCCCATCCACAGCTAGCCTCTGCTAGCCTCTGCTAGCTCCTTCCCATCCACAGCTAGCCTCTGCTAGCCTCTGCTAGCTCCTTCCCATCCACAGCTAGCCTCTGCTAGCCTCTGCTAGCTCCTTCCCATCCACAGCTAGCCTCTGCTAGCTCCTTCCCATCCACAGCTAGCCTCTGCTAGCTCCTTCCCATCCACAGCTAGCCTCTGCTAGCTCCTTCCCATCCACAGTAGCCTCTGCTAGCCTCTGCTAGCTCCTTCCCATCCACAGTCTAGCCTCTGCTAGCTCCTTCCCATCCACAGTTAGCCTCTGCTAGCCTCTGCTAGCTCCTTCCCATCCACAGCTAGCCTCTGCTAGCTCCTTCCCATCCACAGTTAGCCTCTGCTAGCCTCTGCTAGCTCCTTCCCATCCACAGTTAGCCTCTGCTAGCCTCTGCTAGCTCCTTCCCATCCACAGTTAGCCTCTGCTAGCCTCTGCTAGCTCCTTCCCATCCACAGTCTAGCCTCTGCTAGCCTCTGCTAGCTCCTTCCCATCCACAGTTAGCCTCTGCTAGCCTCTGCTAGCTCCTTCCCATCCACAGTTAGCCTCTGCTAGCCTCTGCTAGCCCTTCCCATCGCTAGCCTCTGCTAGCCTCTGCTAGCTCCTTCCCATCCACAGTTAGCTAGCCTCTGCTAGCCTCTGCTAGCTCCTTCCCATCCACAGTTAGCCTCTGCTAGCCTCTGCTAGCTCCTTCCCATCCACAGTTAGCCTCTGCTAGCCTCTGCTAGCTCCTTCCCATCCACAGTAGCCTGTAGCCTCTGCCTCAGCTCCTTCCCATCCACAGTTAGCTCTTAACTTCCAGAGAGGGACATAATAATATCCGCATCTCCGGCTCAAAGAGCCAGACCGTGGCATGGCTTCACAGCCCAGCCTCCGTCAGCACCAGCCGGTACTCCCTCTGACGGCCCGGTACCGGAGGGTGTATCCGCTGTTAAGGTTTAAATGTTTAAAGGTTTAAAAAAGAAACAACAGAAACTTACCGCCACAACAACCGTACGCTCTGCGTGACACTACCGGCTGTGCGTCATGACGTCAGCGTAACAGCGGCCAAAAGGAGGGATTTGATTGGTTAGCACAGCAAAGCAGTGAAGCTCCTGCTTCCTCCGCTCTGTGTCAGTGTGGAAGCCGTACTTTCGTACTCCTTTCTCTGAGCGGTCTGAGCGCCCCCAGGCAGCACAGCACGCCAGGACGACACGGAGCAACAGGCGCACACAACCTGCATGACTTTATTCAATCCCATGTATTTGCAATGGATGTTCCTAAAGCAACACATTTATCATCATCATCATCATCATCATCATCATCATCATCATCTGCTGCTAGTCCTTTGATACTCACCTGTCGGTCTGCTGTCCTTTCTGAAAGCCGTAAAGAGGACATTAGTCATGTAGATAACGTGTCCTCTGTTACCATGGGGATTACTGAAACCACCATGAATTTAAGAAAATGGTAGAAATGAATCCAATCTGAGTTTTAAAGCATGACTTTAGACTCTAAATCAGTACACATTAGAAAGTGATGCTCCTGACTTCCATCCAGGGTTAGGAGGATACTATTGGTTTTAAAGAATGCAAAGCTATAATAAACAGATCAGGCTCTTTAACAAGGCACCGTTAGTAACATGCAGACTGGCTGTTCACACCAATCCTAATATCATCACTTCATATTCGCAAATTCTATTCTATAAAACATATTGATGTGAATACACACACATCGATTTGTTGTAGAAATATTGCAAATCAAAACTTGTATTCACGAATGATTAGCACGCCTCGTAGTTCCATCTCCTGTCATCAAGGCATTCACATCGCCCGCCATGAACCTCCGGGGACCGATCCCCGTCTCCATGAACCACGTGACGATAACCGTGTTTGGACTTCCGGTGTCGTAACTCTTCTATTATCGGCTCTGCCCCTACCCAAGGGAGAACAACACACACATGCTTCTCATCTTCAGGGTCTCCCCTCCATTACATCGATTATCGGCACCATTTATTTTGGGGAATGTTTGTTTGTTTTGGTTTGTTCTTTGGAGCCAATCCCTGAACAGCCAATCAGAGCGGCCGAATGGGAACGGTGACAAGAAAGCCCGTAACTCGAGAATGATGTGCTGAGGCAGGAAGCAGGTGGCTGAACTACAATCAGAGTCACCCGATCAGGTGTGTTATTGCAAGCCTCTAAACCAGGGGGTAACTAGCACACGTGTGATTGAGACGGAACCTGAATTCAAAGTACAGAATACAATGCATCGAGTCGTTCTGTGAGAGGTCGAGCATATAGATGCTGGGATATGATGCTGACTGTCAGGTGCCTCAGAGACGTTCGGGACATGCTGACATCGTGCAGCAGGGAAGGCCGACAGACCTCCCCTCTCTCCACTTTGCAGTGCACGGGAGCGACGTCTCTCTCTCTGGTGGTGTCGGACTGCCGCCTGGTCAGCACACCTGAAGACGAAAAGAGAGCTCACTGAAGGGCCCGTCTGATTGGCTCGTGTTCGGGGATCGGGTCTAAAGAACAAACCAAAACACATTTGTTCGATTCATGGATGGGAGAGCCTAAAGACGAGCTCCTCCTGGTGGAGCCAACGGCCTCACCCAGAGGGACGAGAAGGAGCTCTGGGTGAGGCCGGACTCACCCAGAGGGACGAGAAGGAGCTCTGGGTAGAGTCCGGCCTCACCCAGAGGGACGAGAAGGAGCTCTGGGTAGAGTCCGGCCTCACCCAGAGGGACGAGAAGGAGCTCTGGGTAGAGTCCGGCCTCACCCAGAGGGACGAGAAGGAGCTCTGGCTAGAGTCCGGCCTCACCCAGAGGGACGAGAAGGAGCTCTGGGTAGAGTCCGGCCTCACCCAGAGGGACGAGAAGGAGCTCTGGGTAGAGTCCGGCCTCACCCAGAGGGACGAGAAGGAGCTCTGGGTAGAGTCCGGCCTCACCCAGAGGGACGAGAAGGAGCTCTGGCTAGAGTCCGGCCTCACCCAGAGGGACGAGAAGGAGCTCTGGGTAGAGTCCGGCCTCACCCAGAGGGACGAGAAGGAGCTCTGGCTAGAGTCCGGCCTCACCCAGAGGGACGAGAAGGAGCTCTGGGTAGAGTCCGGCCTCACCCAGAGGGACGAGAAGGAGCTCTGGGTAGAGTCCGGCCTCACCCAGAGGGACGAGAAGGAGCTCTGGGTAGAGGCCTGGCCATGTGCTCTGTGTACACAGTCACTAAATATGTAACCCCTCGAGGTACTGGTTTGAAATGCACTCATTATACAGGAGGTACATCTACCCCCCCCTCACACACTCACAAGGAGCTGTCGTCCTGTGACTCCAGCAGCTCCTGAAGGCCGATGGAGCACATGGCGGGTCCTGCGTCTCCTCGGATTGGTCCGTGAGGAGAGAAGAAGTTCTTCATCGATACGGATGGACTGTCTGCTAGAGACGTGGCATCAGAGGCCTGAGCCTCCTCTCTGCCCGTGTGCTGCATTCAAGTGCCGTCAGAATAACCAGAACACAGTGAAGCTTTAGATCTTTATTCAATATGAGGTAAAACACAGAAACAGGACGTAGAATAAAATCGGGCCGAGGCGTTCAGGTGCGTCTGCGAAGGCTCCGAGCTCTCAGCGCTGCGGCCGGTTTCCTCAACTCCTTCAGCAGCGAGAGGCCGAGGGACCGGACCATCGGACCAGGACCAGGGCGCGGGGACGGGGCCTCAATCGGTGGGGGCGGGGCTTCAACCTGGGGGAGGAGCACAACCTGTGGGGGGGGCCTCAATCGGTGGGGGCGGGGCTTCAAGCTGTGGGGGGGCCTCAGGGTGTCTCCGGTGGAACAGGGACTCCCGGCGGCGGGTGCAGGGGCTGGATCGCAGCGCCGCTCTGAAACCATACGGGGTCGTCACCTTCTCCAGGTGACGCAGCGACATGGCGGCGCGCGTCGATAGGTCCGTATCCGAAGCCTCTGTGGGGGGGCGGGGCCTCATGGCGTGGGGGCGGGGCGTCAAGGGGCGGGGCAGCAGGAAGCGGGGGGAGGGGCACGGTAAATCCTTGGTGACAAAGAGAAGGTATTTTCAGGTAATGAAATATCCATCGCTCATAAATCTGTGTCTGAGAGCAGAGACGTCGTCACCTTCTCCACGCGAGGCAGGGCGGGATGGCGCTCCTCATCCTCATCTTCCTCACCAGGGTCCGACAGCAGCCGGCGGTGGTCCGGAGAGCGTCTCGGGGACAGGAAGTGAAGCGGGCTGCGAGACGGGATGATGAAGCCCGGCGTCCGCTGAGGAGTCAGAACCAGAACCCGCAGAGAGGAGCCAACGGAGGACATGGTGACGGTCTGAGGACACAAACAGTGAGACACAGGAGACGACTAGAAAGACACCACACTACAGAGGACCCACACTACAGAGGACACCACACTATGGAGGACACCACACTACGGAGGACACCACACTACAGAGGACACCACACTCGAGGACCCACACTACAGAGGACACCACACTATAGAGGACACCACACTACAGAGACCCTACATAGACACTACAGAGACAGAGGACACCACACTACAGAGACAGAGGACACCACACTACAGAGACAGAGGACACCACACTACAGAGACAGAGGACACCACACTACATAGACACTACATAGACAGAGGACACCACACTACAGAGACAGAGGACACCACAGAGACAGAGGACACACACTACAGAGACAGAGGACACCACACTACATAGACAGAGGACACCACACTACAGAGACAGAGGACACTACACTACAGAGACAGAGGACACCACACTACAGAGACAGAGGACACCACACTACATAGACACTACAGAGATAGAGAACACTACACTACAGAGACAGAGGACACCACACTACAGAGACAGAGGACACCACACTACAGAGACACTACAGAGACAGAGGACACCACACTACAGAGACAGAGAGACACCACACGACAGAGACAGAGGACACACACTACAGAGACACTACAGAGACAGAGGACACACACACACTACAGAGACAGAGGACACCACACTACAGAGACAGCGACAGCGTCTAGAACCCTTCCAGTGGTGTCTCTCTCTTACCTTCAGTCTGAGTTTCCTTGCTGCCACTCTCTGTCTTTCTCACAGTTTATAATCGTTCAATCAGCAGCAGGTGGATCCAATCACTCTGACCACGCCCCGTCTGTATGACCACGCCCCACCCGTATGACCACGCCCCCATCCACACGACCACGCCCATATTATGACCCACGCGTATGACCACGCCCCGTATGTATGGCCACGCCCCCCATCCGTATACCACGCCCGTATGTATGACACCCCCCATAAGTATGACACACGCCCCGTCTGTATGACCACGCCCCCATCCGTATGACCACGCCCCCGCCCGTATGACCACGCCCCCGTCTGTATGACCACGCCCACTGAGTCCAAACTGATCCCATCATGTGACCTTCTTAACGGTTACTGAATGGAACCCAGTGGAACATCCACCAGGCCTCTGCCTTGGTTTATTGAGGGACGCAGGAATGTTATAGATTTTAAAACTGGACTTCTGTCTTCATGATCCGAACCGCCCTGAAAGATACTGTCCTACGCCCCCTAGAACACAATGAGAGGTATTTCCAGGCAGCATTGAAACCTCTCACATCCTTAGGAAGACCATTCATGACTCTGAGGCAAACTGGATTTCAACATTTCCATGAAAAAAAATGTATTCGACATTTCTAGAAAAAGTCAAGAATGTTTTCATCTTTAGGAAAAGTCCAAAGGAGTTCAGGATTCTGAGAATTCAGAGTCTGAGACCGTTAACATGCACTCACACCTTGAGAGAGGTAAACTATGGGGGGGCCTCTGCAGGGCTCGAAATTAACTTTTTTCCTGAGTGTCCCGAATTCTACTTTGTATCGTCCCGGATATAACCAGCAGTGTCCCAAATTTACGTTTGTATCGTCGCCCCCCCAATTATGCAGAATACATATCATGTGTCAGTTAATCATCAGACCATAGACTCTGGTCCACCATGTACGTTTAAAATACACGT
>CM070488.1:35625000-35682500 GCA_036324585.1 Champsocephalus esox
ATTATTTTTAATTCTCCTTATAAAAGTTCTTTGTTTTTTATTAGAGGTTAACAGTTTTATATCATGTAATAAATAGCCTAATAAATGCAAAAAAACCTGTAGTTTTTGTCTGATATAACAATAACAAACTATGAAATATGTTTTGCGGCTCCAGAAAAAAAAACGTTTTGGAAAAAGGAGCAAAATGGCTCTTTTTGTCAAAAAGGTTGCAGACCCCTGGGGTAGGGTGTAGGGGTAGGGGTAGGGTGTAGGGGTATGGTGTAGGGGTAGGGTGTAGGGGTATGGTGTAGGGGTAGGGGGTAGGGGTAGGGGTAGGGTGTAGGGGTATGGTATGGTGTAGGGGTAGGGGGTAGGGGTAGGGGTAGGGTGTAGGGGTAGGGGTAGGGGGTAGGGGTAGGGGTAGGGGGTAGGGGTAGGGTGTAGGGGTATGGTATGGTGTAGGGGTAGGGTGTAGGGGGCGGTTTGGGAACGGGCCTGAGTAAGGCAAAAAGCAAAAAGGCCTCTCAGACGCTCTTCCGTTTACGTGTTTAATAAAGAAAACAATTGGACGGTAGAAACACGGATTCTTCGTCGAAGAAATGAACCTATGAGGTGGTTACATTCTGCTGGTCATATTTACAGTTCAGACTCGAGCAATACACAGGAAAAACTCTTCAACAACATATATTTCAAACTCCACATAGTAACTCACACTACGTGTTATCACACTTGATGTCTTTCCATCAGAAACATTAATACAATATTTAAAGCAATAAACACATGATTGCATCTAAATACGGGTATATCCCACAAATTATATCGAAATATTTCCAAAAAATTAAACATAGTTTTTGTGTAAACAAAATGGTACAATTATTTGTGTATTTACTTTTATTTATTGTTGTTAACCGTGCATGTATTGCTTTGAAAAGCTCAACATTATCTCTATTTATATTGGTGACATTTATATCATTTTATGGTTTATCTGTGTTTGCGAAACAGTAAGGCCCATTCCCAAACCGCCCCCTACACCCTACCACTACCCCCTACCCCCTACACCCTACCCCCTCCACTCTCCCTGACCGGAGTCACGCTGTGTGTGTCCTCAGGAAACAAGCTGTTAACACATAGTTCCAGCAAACATCCACTGATAAACTGCGATGTTTTTAACTTAGGATCAAACCTGTGTTTAGTCTAGAAAAAGGTAATGTGTGCATTTTATTATAAAGTTGTGTATATTTACAGACCGTTGCACAAACTAAGAAGCTTCTAAACATCAGGTTTAAAACTAAAAGAGCTTTGAAACACAATGAAAGATGTTTGGAGTTTTATTTGAGTTATTCATTTAAACTTTATGTCTCAGAGATGCTGATTTGAAATCGTTGTTACAAACAGTTACGGCACTTCCTGTTTCTGCCGGAGAGAGGGGAGGCCGTCCCAAAGCTGGCTGCTGTGTTCACTCCCTCCATCTGACAGGAGGAGCCTCGTTGAGCTGCGAGTGTGGCTGCAGACGGAGTTCACTCCGTCACGGAGGGGTAGGGTGGAGGGAGTGGTTTGCGATTGGGCCTAAGAGTAAGTAGCGCCAAGGTGGAATCTTTGGCAGGTGAGCGGTGACACCTGGGTTATTTTAGGGGGGACACTTCCGCCCCCTCCTCAGAAGCAATCCAGACGATCAACCGGATCCTGTGTCTACTTCCTGCTGCTGCACTTCTCTGTTTTCTACAGGTCATACATGATGGAAGAGATGGATGTTAACTTGTGTGAATGAGATCATGTTAGAGATGGTTAAGAGAGTGTGTCTGTGAAGGACCAGGGTACGCACACATCAGGAATGCAGGTTGAGGTTAAAAAATAAGGATTTTATTTACCCAATATATGTACAGTTTTAAGATGGGTAATAAAATCAATTAGATATAAACATACACAATATAGCATTTAACGCATAAACAAAACGTCACAAAAATGGGTGGCATCCTGTGTGCTCTTCTGCCCAAGAGCAATTCACAAACCTCACATACCCCCCCATCTCCACACTGCAGGAATGTATAGCACTACTGGCCAGTCCATTGTTGCGTGCAGGGGAAGAGGCTCTAAAAAGGGATGGCCTCTCCAAACACCCCTCAGGGTTTGAGAGGAATGGCGTAGTCCAATTAGCTTACACGTCTATAAAGGCAGGTGTTTTCCATCAGCCAGGAGCAAGGTGAGCTGTGTTATGGAAATCTCAGGACCCGAAACACGGCTAAAGAGTACAAGTCAGAGTAAAAAAGAAATAAATGGTGAATCGAGAAAGCTGTCTTTTGGTCATTTATTTGAAGCTTCAAACACACGATACAATAAGGTACAAATGTCACAGGTCTGGCAGAGTCTGAAAAGTCTCCCAGAGAGTGAGAGAACAAATGCAAGAGCAGAGATTATATGGGGAACAGAGGGGGAAATGATACATCTGGATTCACACGGTTAGAACTGTTTCTGAGACACCATCTGGCCTTATGGCCTTCAGAAGGAGATAGCATAACAGTTCTCGGAGCAGGGATGTATGATGTGTCTGTGTGAGAATCCCAGCAGTCAAAGCAGCTCTGGCCTTGACTGAGGAGGGGAAGGAGAGGAAGAAGAAGAAGAAGAAGAAGAAGAAGAAGAAGAAGAAGAAGAAGAAGAAGAAGAAGAAGAAGAAGAAGAAGAAGAAGAAGAAGAAGAAGAAGAAGAAGAATAATGGTGAAAGCACAATAAGAGGAAATAACATTCATTTGGTTTAAGCATATGAAGGATATTATAAGATAGCACATGAAATATTTCCACTACAGCTGTCAGACACTAACAATAGGATTACACACAACACAATTAACAATAGATATTTTAAACAAGATTGCGTGTACTCAATATAGCAAAAATAAAGCTGTTTCAAATCAATGTGTCTGTGTATCAGTGGCGGATTTAGGATTGTAGGAGATCTGGGGCTTAGCCCAGGAGTCGTTGGGTGCAGGGGGGGGGGAGTGCAGGGGTACAGTGCTATTTTTTACAAGTGGGGGGTGGACCGAACATCCTTTAGGGGGGTCGTCGCCTCCTCTTGGGGGGTCCGGGGCATGCTCCCCCGGGAAGATTTGTTTTTAGATATTGAAGTAGAAAGCATCAATCTGGTGCACTTTGAGAGCAACATTAACCCTACCTTAATAACACCTTAACGCGGACAAAAGGCACTGGAGAACACTCATTAACCCCCTTTAATGAAGCAAGCTAATGCCTTAACTCACTTAAATAGTCGTTTACTTATTAAGGTGAAACGAGAGTTTTAAAGGATGCGGATAGTCTCACCTTGATTCTGGCGCATTGCTTATCGTTTTATTGATCTATTCTCATCCACCATCTTTGTTTGTGACATAAAGAGTGTCAGAGTCTCGTTTCTGAACCGGACACTCTGAGTGGATGCAGTCACAGCCAATCGGAGTCTGATTCAGAGGGTTGCCGGTCAGTTCCGTTGTTATGTGTACTGAAACGAGAGCTGGTATAATTCCACGCGCGAAAACAAAATAAAAAATGGAATACGTTATTTTAGTGTCTTAAAAGTAGACTGAGGTCTGAAGGGTTAACGTTACATCTTAGAATAACTTTTAGTCATGTTCTGTATACATACTAACATATAAGGGTATACTTAGTGTGGTCACTCCATGTTTACTAGCTATAAGATTAACGTTACATCACTCTTGTTCACTTCTTTATCTAATCAGTCAGCCAGAGTGCAGATATCACCATTAGATTCACAAACCTGAAACATCATCCATTTCTTCACTGCTGGTGATGACATTGTTGTCAGCTTCTAATACTGCTGCTGCTGCTGCTGCAGCTTGTGGCGCCTGCTTCGATGAAAATAACTTTCTAATATCCATAACTGTATAGGCTATTAGCTTAAAACTCGTCAGGCACTAGGAAGGATCACTTCTTCTTCAGGGCAGGCTACGCAGTACACAGGCTAATGTCCCACAGTGGCTGCCTCTCTGGTGGACTCCGGTACTGCAAATTACTCCCGAGACCAAGTAGCCACCGCCTAGCGCCACCTCTGCGTCTGATGCAAACAAAAGCATAACCTTTAGGATGTGTGTTAGTTTCTGAGGCTTGTAGCCCTCACAGTGTCAGAACGTTTTGAGCATGTTTGACATAGTAGCGGTACTTTCAAAATATTAAACTGTGGCAGCTATAGATGCCGTTTTCGCGGGCTTCAGCCGCATCGCGCCGTGTGTAAATGTGACTTGAGCAAAGACTCGCAGGCAAGTTAGCTGCTGCGCACGGGTGATATGTTATGATTACCTGAGTGGAGTCTTGCAGGCACATCGCCTTGTCTTTTTAGTTGATGAACACTGCCAGTGTATTTATGTGAGCTCCAGGGTTCTTACGGTCATTAAAAACCTGGAAAAGTCATGTAAATTCAAAATGCTAAAAGTTGTGGAAAACAATATTTTTCTCAAAGTTTTGGAAAAGTCATGGAAATGTAACTAAAGTTGCATAAAATATAATTTATATTTTATCTAATCGCCGAAATAGTAATACTATAATGATAATACATGCTGTATAGTAATGAAACGTAAAATGGCATTTAACTGTTGTGGTATTTTGCTGGTGAGAGATTTAGTTGCTTTAGCCTGTAGAAGCCAGTAAGCCTACTATTTGATTTGTTTTAGATCGGCACGACATGTTTCATATGTAGACTTTACTTTCCTGTTCCATGTTCACATAATAATGTTTCAGTGGTACCGCTGAGAAAGAGTCATGTTTTTGGTCATGGAAAATTAGGTAAAGGTCATTAAAAATCATTGGTGATAAAGTGTATGAACCCTGGAACTCCTATACCGATACTAATTTGAACTTTTCATTGAATGCTTTGTAAACTAAACAGTTCAACTTACAGATGTCATTGTGAATTGTAAAATAAAATGTTATATTTGTTAAAGGTATTGATAGAAAGAATTATTTGATAGCTTTTTGTGTTTATATTGACTGTTGAATTTGTCCTTGAGCAACAGCTTGGTATAAATGAAGTGTAGTCCCAGAGTGCAGATTTGACCTTTGCCCTTTAGACAGTGAGTTTTACTGCTAATTGCACTACATCTTATAGTAGCCCTGCTTCGCTACTGCCCATGTGATATATAGAACATTTTGTTTGTCACATACTAGTGAGTGAGATACATGTTTAAGTTGGGAACAATGTTGCACTTGAGATACAGTAATTGACTGTGACATAGACGGAGAAATGTGATATGTTTGTTAAGTACAGCTATTTGTATGTAACTGTGTACTTTGAATTTTGAATAAGAAGCACTTCAGACGACCAACCGGATCCTGTGTCTATTTCATGCTGCTGCACTTTTCTGTTCTCTACAGATTTCTTTATTGTTGCTGTGGTACCCAAGCTTTTGGGACCCGTAACAACTTACATATTTATCTTTAGTATTCTAAAATGATTCATTTATTTTTCATAGCGTGACAAATACAATGCTTCAGAGTGCTTGTTGCAGCTCTGGTTGCATGGGGCCGTTCCTCTGAACTGATTAGCGACTGTAACTGTCTCTTCGTCCGTCTTCTCTCGATGGCTCTTAGCATCTACCCTCTCTGGCTGTAGTGCTTGCCTCTTCACTAGAACTTCTTTGCCGCCGCCCAAAGAAACCTTCCATACTTAAAGTAGCAGCGAGGCCGAGCCTACCCAATGTTCTCCAGCAGGCCCTGCGAAATGTGAGGGAGAACATACAGAACAGCAGCGGGTCCAGAACACCGTTTATATACCACAGTGGAAGCGACAAGTACGTTCTCAAGATTCTGTTGACAGGATCAACCGTTTCCGTCGACACGACTACGTAGAACTGCAGCGACGAGGCAACGTCCGGAAAGTTGCAAACAAAAAAGGCCACCACAACCGCACCTGGAAGAAAAAAGAGGGCACAATTGCTCAGCTTGAAGGACATTCAAATAATATTGCAATTCATTACTATTTAATATAATATTTTGGCTAAATGCAGAATATCAAAAACATACCGTAGACAGTTCATGACATGTATACATATCTGTATCTTTAGGTAACTTCAAGCTGAGATCAACAACACTGCACATCTAGTCCAGCATCTCTGGTGCTATCTGCCTGTCTGGGAGAAGCAGACAGCGTGTACACGTCTCTGGGGTCACGGGGTCACGCTGTATGTTGCACAGGTACGGGCTACAAACTGCAGGACGGTAGTTTTTATCTCATCTTAAATGAAAAAGTGTTGTCTAGACAAGTGAGCACAAGTCAACTGAAACCAATGCAAAGTTATGTTCAGTGCATCTATTGTCCGGTTACTAACCAAGAGCACGAGCAGCCGTTAAGGAACACGCACTCAAATGAAGCACTAGGGAGACAGATACTCGATGTAATCGTGTCCATGGCTCACCCATGAGCTTTAGAGCCTTCCTCTCATTCAGAAGCAGCTTTCCGTCGTGGTGGCACGGGATGGCTCGTGTTGCTTCTGGACCAGGCCGAGTGAGACCCGCGGTTCTCCTCCGACGGGCGCTCCGCCTCAGGGAGCGCAGGATGAGCAGATACAGAGTGCAGATGGAGACCAGTGGCATCTGCAGTTGGAGGTTTGCATGATGAGGGCCAGTGTGGTCAGGAGACAGATGAGCATACTGAACAGCATGTACTCACCAGGAAGAAGGCTACTGCTCTCAGAAGCAAAGCTCCTCCGTAGATGTGTGCAGGGTCAGGCTCGATCATCTCACACAGAGTGGCAACATGGAGGGTCTCTTCTGGCGTGGCGGCAGTGCGGTCCAGGATGCAGGCACGAGCCTGGTCGTGGACCAGGGCAAAGGGAACGGCTGAGACCACAGAGATGGTCCATACTGAAAGAAGGCATGGCAGCCGAGACTTCTGTTGGAAAGGAAAGAGAAGCGAGAGAATGTGTTCAAACCATGTTGGTTCAAATAGACTTCATCCTAGTGATCCTTTCTGTAATGTGTGAAAAGAGGAAAGTGATAACCTTCTTGTGAGAGACGGACCACATGGTGTGGCAAATGGCTGCGTAGCGTTCGAAGGCGAAGATCGTGATGACCCAGCTCGAGGTGGCACAGCACACTTGGCGGATCGTGAAGTAGACTTTGCACGCTGTCGAGCCCAGGGTCCACGGGTAGGTCTGCCAGTAGGACCGGGACAGAGTGACGGGGATGGTCAGCAGCTGAAGAACGGCTCCAATGTGAAAAGAAAGTAAGTTAAGGTTTTCACATCGATGATGGTTTCGGCGATAAACCAAAGCTGTGATGTTGAAAGGAACGACTGAAATGCAGGACGAACAACATGAAATCAATGTTGTTAGTCCTGACTGTGAGCGCTTCATGTATGATATTAATCCGTTTTAGGTTTGAAACACACATTAGTCCATGCCCAAATTACATTGATGGCTAAATTATATTCAGTCTACAACCTTGCCATAATTATAATAAAACCTAGAAGCACTTTCCTTGGCCTGTGGATGAATGTAAAGTGATTGTCTCATTCAACGTCCCCCTCATGACAGGACCATTAACATGGCTAAAACATTCGGTGTATAAATAAATGGAAAAGGCATTTCAGTTTCATCTTCATGTTATATTCACATCATTTAATTTCAAATTTAATTTGGCAATTAAATCAAAGAAAATTACATTTCCAATACAATACATTTAATTTCATCATTAACATATTCTGTAAGTGTTGGTCGCAACTTTAAAACATTTCGAATGTGTGTATTCAAACGTGACATTTCAAATTGTTTAATTTAGTTATAATTTGGCCAAAGACTGCAAATGAAAACTGCTTTTGAGAAATCAGTTGAATATTGTCCTGAAGCAGTCGCCATGAGGCGTGTGACGGCAGTATACCTGATACCACGAGGCTGAGCAGGTAGAGCCGAATGGGACTGACTCTCATGTCAGGGTCCATCAGGAGGGTCAGGATGCTCACACCGTTGAATGCCAGCTGTAAAGCGGTAGGGGGACAGCATTTAGTGGTCTCCGGCGAGGAACAAACAAGTCGTGTTTCATTTAATTTCAAACCTTTATTTATGCAGGTGAATCCCAACGAGATCATCGATCTCTTTTTCAAGGGAACCTGCTGCACGTAGGTTCCACATGAAACATACAAACATACAACAGAACAACAAGAAGGACATCTTACAACACAGTTACAGGTTACGATGTGCATGCCAACATGTACAGGTACCAACAGCATCAGGCTGCATAGCATCTGTCCGAGCTTTAAGAACACGCAGTGGAACCAGATCGCTCCGTTTCCATTCTTTTCGCAGCCTGCTCCCAGACAGAGGAGCCTAAAAGCTTCCGTCCCCAAGCCAGTCCTCGCACCTGGCACACGTAACAGAAGCACAGCATGCCATCTCAGGCAGGAGCCACTTACGACTCTCCGTGTGGTCAGAGAGCAGATATAAGGTGATGGTTTACCAACATGGCTTTGTAGATGAACATGTTGAGCCTCCGTACAGTCAGTGAAGGCAGACCGGCCGTGGCCTGCAGGGTGCTGTGATAAGTGCTTTACAGTTAGTATCGAACCTCAGAGCGCTGTGATACGCAGCATCTAACTTAACTAGGCACCCCCCCACCCTGTCGACACAGTCCTCCATTCTGGGCAATGGAAAACTATCAGGCCTAATCACGGACTCAGTGTTTGTCAACCGTCCCTCCAGGACCGCCTTGGACGGAATAATGACGTCATCTTCCAGTTCTCCAACCCCCTCTGGAAAACAAAGACTGTCATTACTCTCATCAACGCTAGATGGGGCCAACACACAAACTGAGACCGGCACAGTGGACACACTCGCAGAGGGAACAACAATACTGTCAATAGGATTCACCAGAGGCTCCCTCACATAATATGGCTTAATCATATTAACATGACACAAGCGAGTCTTCCGCCCACGATCCGGTGTCTCGATCAGGTAGTCCAAATCCCCTACTTTCTCTCTAACCAGGTACGGCCCACTAAACCGTGCTTGTAAGCTGGAGCCTGGGACAGGCAACAACACTAAAACCTTCTCCCCTGGCACAAACGTTCTATCCCGAGCCTTCCTGTCATGCCAGCCCTTCAGCCTCCCCTGTGTGTCACTCAGATGTGTCCTCGCTAGTTCACATGCCCTCTGCAGCTTCTCCCTAAAGCCACAGACATAGTCTAACAGGTTCTTCAGCTCGCTCTCCCCCAACCACTTCTCCCTCAGCAGCTTAAGCGGCCCCCTAACCGAATGCGCAAATAGCAGCTCTGCAGGACTGAATCCCAAAGATTCCTGCACCACCTCCCTTGTGGCAAACAACATTAAATGAACCCCTTCATCCCAGTCGTCCTTCGTGTCACGACAGAACGCCCGAAGCATTGTTTTTAGCGTGGAGTGGAACCTTTCCAAAGCCCCCTGGGATTGTGGGTGATATGGGCTAGAGAAACTATGCGATATATCCAGCTGCTTTAAGACCTGCGAGAAGATGCGGGATAACAAATTCGTACCTTGGTCGGACTGTACCACGCGAGGCAAACCAAAAACGGAGAAAAACCTCACCAAGGCCTGTGACACTGTTTGGGCCGTTATCCGTTTCAGCGGAATCGCTTCCGGAAACCGTGTGTTGGCACACATAATGGTCAAAAGAAAGCTATTACCTGCCTTGGTTCTAGGGAGTGGACCCACACAATCAATGATAACCCTCTCAAAAGGTTCCCCCCCTGCCGTGATAGGGTAGAGTGGCGCCGGTGGAATGACCCCATTAGGTTTACCCACCACCTGACACGTTGAACACCCCCTGCAGTGCTGCACCACATCCCGTTTCAACCCTGGCCGCAGCATTCGATCATACGTCTTATTGACCCCCAGACGTCCTGCGAGCCTGTGATCGTGAGCCGAACACAGAATATCATGACGGTATTTAAACGGAACCACAACCTAGTAGTCGAAAGAAGAATTGAATTAATAATTACCACCATGGTTGGACAAAGGAAATATAAAGTAATGACAGACAAGAACACGTGAAAGCAGAATCCTTATACATGAGGTAATGACGAGACAAGACACACCTGGGTTAATTACAAATGGGTACACCTGGAGGGGAAACGATAAGGACTACAAAACCATAACAGGAAACTACAGCTAGACATGACACATCACACTAGGAGCGCCGGATCAGGGCACAAACACATAACACCTGGCCTCCAGCGAGGAGCAGGACGTGTTCCTGCAGAAGAACCTCGCCCCCCCCTCAGCTCTCTCAGCAGGGTAAGAGAGGCGATAATCAAGCCATGAATGGCAGCTTAGCTTAGTGCTGTGTTTGATCACCAGACTGATGTTGTTCAGGAGGCAGCATTTGATGGTGTGTGAAGTAGGCCGAGTGTATTGACGGTTCTTACTCCACAGAAGAAGACAAAGCTGTAGAAGATGGTCATGGCGACAGCACATGTCAGCGGCTCCCTTTGGGCGACACGAACATCGAGCTGTGGCTGCTCGCCGTGGCTGACATTGCAGCTGAAGATGGACGAGATGTGATCTGAGAGGTTCATGGTGACGCGGCTGCTAGAGAAAGATGTTAAAGAGAAATAGATCATTATTATTAATGAAAGTGACAATAGTGCTTCAATAAGCAGGCGTTACTCCGGATGGAGGTCGTTACATTACGTTACATTACATTACGTTACATTACGTTACATTACGTTACATTACATTACGTTACGTTACATTACATTACGTTACATTACATTACGTTACATTACATTACGTTACATTACGTTACATTACATTACGTTACATTACGTTACATTACGTTACATTACGTTACATTACATTACGTTACATTACATTACGTTACATTACGTTACATTACATTACGTTACATTACATTACGTTACATTACGTTACATTACGTTACATTACATTACGTTACATTACGTTACATTACGTTACATTACGTTACATTACATTACGTTACATTGCATTGCATTTAGCTGAGGCTTTTATCCAAAGCGACTTACAATAAGTGCGTTCTACCAACAAGATACAACCTTGAAGAAAACAGAATCATAAGTACATCAGGTTTCATAGAGCCAAACAGTTCAAGTGCTGCTCAGCTGGCTTTAGAGAACTCAGTCCTTTGTTAGTATATAAGTGCTTTGTTAATAGTTCTATCGCTCGCAGTGGAGTCGAAAGAGACGAGTTTTCAGTCTGCGCCGGAAGGTGTGTGAGCTTTCTGCTGTTTTTAAAGAGGAGGCAATATCTGCTTTTTAAATATTCAACCGGCTGATTTTCCGGTTGCTCTCTCAAACCAACGTATTCATCTTAAGAGGGCTCTTATCGAGGGTAAGCTTTGAGAGAAGAGAAGAAGAAGGGACACATTAAGAATTAACTATTCTAATTCACCCCTTTTTGGTGTATTATGTTTCTAAAATGCAAATACAACTGTAAATGTATAATAATAATAATAAAAAGCTTGATAAAGTGCACATTACACACTGCTATACAATACACATGCAGGGATTTTAAGCCTTGGTTACAAAATAATGTAAAGTAGATTGACCCAAATCCTAAAGTAAGCACATCTAAATCTAAAAAAAGGTAATTGACACAAAGCAAATCAATCTTAGCTAAATAATAATAGCCACATACATATTCAGTGAAAGAGATCGACATAAGACATTAATCAAATCAAATGGGCATCTTCAGACCAAGTGATGCCACCTGCAGTGAATGGATTCATACAAGGCGTGCATGGTATAATATATTCATGCCTCAAGGTTTCATAAAGCTCAACAGCAGGAGTCTGGTTCACTTCTGAGCACACCGTCCCACCTGTCGCGCTGCACACATAACCAGTTGCACATAAAACTGATTGCTTTTCAAGAGGCGTTGTTGTAAAGTTTAATTAACCATTCAAAGGTGTATTGGATAAATAAAAATCAAGACTTACGTTCTGTCAATATTGCAGGATGAAGCCCGTCTTCTCACATACAGATAACTCCTTGCTGTGTTCACCTTCCTCCCTCTGACTGACCCCCACTTTCTCTCTGTAACTCTCCCTCCCTCGCCTTCTCTCCCTCGCTCCATCCAATTCCCTCTCTCTCCACAATCGATACAGCCAAAAGGTTGGTTGATAATTCAAATTCCAAAATGATTCAAAGTTGCTGCTTAAAGGAATGGTATGCTCATGACACTCATTTTTAAATAATTATCATCCGATAAAACAGACCAGTCTCTGCCAGTCTCTTTTTTTTTGTTTTAATCCGACGACATCATCAGTGATTTTAAACTGATTATTTACCGAAATAACATCAACACTGTGGGCGCCGCCATTTTCCGGACGTGACGTAAACCATGCGTTTGGTTTTGGAAGACACGTTGATCTCCATGTTATTCACTGTAGTTTCTCTCTTCAAATACGCCTCACTGTATCGCGACATATTGCCACAATTCTGATAGGAACAATCCACGGAATGCTCGGTTCCATCTGTTGCCAAAAGGTAAGCGTAAGAAGCAGTGGTGGTTCTAGAACATTTTACATGGGGTGGCAAAGGGGGGGCAAGAGGTCATGCCAAGGTGGCATGGGAGGGCGGACAGTACGTGGTATTTGATACTGTATATAACCTATTTATTGTTAATTCATGCCCTAACACAAGTGTTCTTAATGCACAAGAGAAACAAGGTGTTCAGACAAACAATCGGGTGCCCTTTGAGTCCCCCAAGCTTACCTCAACCATTTTAAATGAAAGGAAACTACAAAATGTATTTTAAAGCAATTCGTTAATGGAACAGGTTGTTTTGCATTACAAAAAAGGTGTTGTCTTAGTATTAGACAGACATATTTGCATGTGCTCACTAAGCATAATTACATATTAATTTAATATTAAACAAATCAAAATGGCCAATTATTCCAAAAATGTTTCTGCTAATATAATCATATGCTTGTCAACTTTAACTGATCAAAAATAAATTCTGAAAAAATACTTGAATTATCTTTGAAATTGCAATATTGTCCCGCAGTTTGTTTCAACCCCGTCACGCCATACCATTTACCCTCCTATTAAAATAATGGATCAGTCCATGTGTGATCTGCAGGGAGGGAATTACATCACACAAGTGTGAGTTTCTTCCTATATTCCTATATTTCAGTTTTTGTATTTTCATATTAAGATTGACAAGCTCAACATTTCAACTCTGTTATATGAATTAAAAATAGTAAACAATTGTTTATTACAAAATAAACAATAGTTTTGCAAAATATTAGAATGTTTTAATGTCCTTGATTTCCATGTGGTGCATATCCATATCTGAGCTAAACAAGGTCTCATGCCTACTTTTTGTCAAAAACTTCAACCCTGTTACATGTGTTCAAGTACATTCCTAGTAATTATTTATATTTTGTGCGTGAGGTGGGAACATGTAAGTAGTCCTCTACCAGATGTTATGACCAAACATTTTGGTTTCATTTTTCAAAGATAGAAAGACCCAAAAGGCACCCGATTCAGAGAATACTCTAATGCTGCATACTGTAAGTACTTAGTTATAATTAAGTACACAAATGCAATCACTCATCTCTTCAGAGAGGTAAAGGTGACCTGTGCAGCAAGACATTTCAATCAATTTGTGTCAATACTAAGAGCTGCTAGATTGTGCTGCTGTAATGGAACATGTAAGGAGAATAAGAACATGTGGTCCAGCTGGAGTCTCATCTGCCTCCTGATCCCTGCCTCTGGCCCTCTTTCTGATACTTCATCTTTTTTCCTCACATGCATTTCTTCTTCTTCACTAATGTCTTCATCTCCTCCTCTTCCTCTTGCTCTGACCCTCCTGGTCTCTTCAGTGAACTCTCTTTCCCCCTGCTCTGACCCTCCTGGTCTCTTCATCTCTCTTTTCCTTTTCCTCTTTCTGTTGGTCCTGATCACTTCTCATATGTCTACTTGTGAAAAGCACTGGTACAAATGATTGTATAACCTTACACGTTAGGGCCATGTAGCTAATAAGTAGCATATCATCAGAAAGTATTTATCAAGCGCACATGGGCAGCTGTGTTTAGATCCAGTTTTTACGGTAAAGGATGCATCCTGGTTTCATTGATCTGGCCTCATGGCTGTGATGTGTAGTTTACGTGGATTTAATAGTAGGCTACCTCATAGTTTAGCAAAGTAATCGATCTCCCAGCGAACGCTGTCTGCGGAGTATTTTGTAACGTAACGCCCCAAACAGCGCCCGTCTGTTAAACGCTATCGATTCAAACGGCAGCGTTTTATTAATATTTAGTTTCAAGCTCTCGTCCGTAGTAAAAACAAAACTAGTGGAAGGGGAAATGCTCCCAGGGGAAGCTGATCCATAGGTGCTGGGACAGCTCGCTCCCTCTCTGCAGCGGTGTGAGCCGCGGTCTGTGTGAACGCCGCTCCGCAGTTTAATGCAGGGCCGTAGCTGCGTTTTTAACGGGCCTAAAATGATATTTAAAATGATTCACTTTTAACTAATGTAATGCTTGTTTTGTTGCTTGAGAAGCTTGTGGAAATAGTGTAGGTTTGTTTTACTACAGTTTTAGGGAAACAAAAGTTAGGGGGGCAGCTGGGGGGGGAAGGCTCTACAGGGGGGGGGGCAGCTGCCCCCCCCCCTTGCCCCCCCGTAGATCCGCCCCTGGTAAGAAGTACATTCGGAGGCAGTGGGTAGCGAAATGTGCTCGGCCCGAACCGAAAGATTCACAGGCTCATGTATGCAGCGAACATTTCAAATTTCCGGACGACTACTCTGAGAGTATGATAAAACATAACATGGGATTTATGGAACTACCATTACTTAATGGAGATGCAGTACCATTGGTCTTTCTGGTGTCAGGACACCAGGTCGGCCAGTTGATAAATCGCCCTCTGCAAGTGTGAAGCGACGGAGGAGCAGAAGTAGTGCTCGGAGTAAGAATCAGGTATGTTATAGCGCATTTCCATTGCAGGGGCTAGCCCCGTTTTAACGTCCTTTAGCGTCCAGGCCAGGACAGTTTTTGGTGGCCTTTCCATATAGCGTAGTACCGGCTAGTGTTTATTTCCCCCCAGTTTTTTCCGGCCCCATTAACACATTAACACATTAACACGTTACCACATTACCACATTACCAGTATACCATCAATCAATCAATCAATGTTTATTTATAGCCCAATATCACAAATGTTACATTTGTCTCAGTGGTCTTCACAGTGTGTACAGAATATCAGTATGACAATACGACACCCTCTGTCCTTAGACCCTCTGTCCTTAGACCCTCTGTCCTCAGACCCTCTGTCCTCAGACCCTCTGTCCTTAGACCCTCTGTCCTCAGACCCTCTGTCCTCAGACCCTCTGTCCTTAGACCCTCACATCGTACAAGGAAAAACTTCCAAAGAAAACCCAGTTCCAAGGGAACATGGAGAAACCTCAGGGAGAGCAGCAGAGGAGGATCCTCTCCAGGACGGACGGACTGCAATAGATGCCGTGGGTAAATTGAAAAGATAATACATTTGCAACATAGGTAGTCCAGATGTTTGGAAATGCATGTGTTTAATAGGAAGATGAATCCACGAGGATATCCATCCAGGACCGATGATCCAGGACCACAGCCACGACTCCAGATCCAGCGCTCGCGATCCAGGACACAAGACCGCAGGATCATCCATGACTCCGGATCCCAGCGTATAGAGACACCAAGAAGAAAGACATGTGGGGAAGCTGGGTTAATGGGACATGAGAGGACACGGGTACAGACAGAGAGAAGGAAGAAGTGAGATGTCCCCATGAGAGGACACAGGGACAGACAGAGAGAAGGAAGAAGTGAGATGTCCCCATGAGAGGACACAGGTACAGACAGAGAGAAGGAAGAAGTGAGATGTCCCCATGAGAGGACACAGGTACAGACAGAGAGAAGGAAGAAGTGAGATGTCCCCATGAGAGGACACAGGGACAGACAGAGAGAAGGAAGGAGTGAGATGTCCCCATGAGAGGACACAGGTACAGACAGAGAGAAGGAAGAAGGAAGATGTCCCCATGAGAGGACACAGGTACAGGCAGAGAGAAGGAAGAAGGAATATGTCCCCATGAGAGGACACAGGTACAGACAGAGAGAAGGAAGAAGCAAGATGTCCCCATGAGAGGACACAGGGACAGACAGAGAGAAGGAAGAAGGAAGATGTCCCCATGAGAGGACACAGGGACAGACAGAGAGAAGGAAGAAGTGAGATGTCCCCCGACAAACTAAGCCTATATCAGCCAAACTAGGGGCTGAATCTAATCAGCCCTAACTATAAGCTTATCACAAAGGAAGGTCTTCAGCGCACTCTTAAACACGGATAGGGTGTCTGCCGCCCATTATACATTGCTTTTAAAATCGTGCTGTGCAACACGAAGAAAAGGGGCACATCGTGATGGTGAACACGAATCAATAGATTAAAAGTTGTGATGGTGAACACGAAATGCCGTGAGACTGGGTTGGCAGATGCTACACTGAGCATATGGCTCACTGCATTAGTTGGTTGTTTACAAACACAAAATAAGGCGTCATCTGGATACTCGATGCTATTTGCCTCAATGCAGTCAGCCATTTCCTCTCCACTGGCTTCAGCCATCGTAATCACTTCATCCTCACGTGTCTTTTTTACCATGTCTTGCAATGTTTTTTCCTCTGCTTTAAACATTCATGTATTCACCATCATCAGCATTACCCTGGTTTCAAAGATAACACTTTGTTCATCTTCATTTGCTTTATCGTGCTCAACTTTCTTCCCCTGATGCAACCTGTCCTTGCACATAGTAATATGTTCTGCCCCTTGGACTCTGTCCCTGGTCTGAGCATTGTCTTCAGAATCAACACTGTCTTGTTACAGCCTGGCTCATAGGCTGCAACAAAGATGGGAGACTAGGCAAGTTACGTGAAACAAAAAGCACATTTATTTACAATACCACAAAAACCAAAGGTCCTCAAAGAAACCTAATAAATGTGGAAGTCAGTTATCAGTAATGGTTGCATGTATGGCTGTGTGAAAATGTGCAGAAACAAAGACGCGGCCGTGTCCAACAGAACAGTGAGAGGGCAGTATGGGTTGGTGTTGGCCTTTTATGTAGACGGCCCAGGTGTGGCTCATCAGGTTGATCACCTGCAACACAGACAAGAGCCAGCAAGCAGAACCCGAAGACAGAGACCTCTAGTGGAGTGGAGGGGTCCGAACAGTCTGCTTTGGGGCTTCTGCTTCTCGGGTCTCTGGTTATGTGATTTTTACCACTTTCTGCAGTACTGGGATCCATTGTGTCTTTTCAAATATTTCGGTTTCATCTTGGCCCTTATCCCGATCTGCATCCTTAATCTCAGACCTGGTGTCTCTGTTTCCTCATCCTCCTTTTTTCTGGGTCCTTCCTTAACATTCTTTTCCAAAGTGTCACTTTCCACTCTTAGTCCACAGTCACTGTCCCTCTTATCGCCATTATGTTCCTTCTGCCTCAACAGTGCTCTTGTTCTGATACAGGTTCTGTCACAGTTCCATACACTGTACAGCCACTTCTTTTTATTAACAGCCTTGTCATCAGATATCTTACCAGCCGAGGTTTCCCACATGGGGCTGTTCCAAGGGATTTGTTTTTAAGATGAACAAAAGCTGCCCGTTCATCTCGTCCTCTCCTCCTGACTGTGTTCTACATCTGGACCGCCATGTCTTTGCCCTCTTCTTAAACCTGACAAATCAAAGAACAATATTAATTTCTTGTGATAGCTTCCAGTAGTAATTAATGCGTGCACCCAAACAGTTTGTTTAACAATTAATTAATCTGTACGTTTGTTTAATTAAAGGTGGGGTAGGTAGGTTTCAGAAACGAGCGACCACGGCGTCAGATTCCAACTCGGTGCGTATGGGGGTTATTCCCCATCTTTATTCAAGAGCGTGGTATTTACATTTGAGAGCATACTTTATTGATTTCCTTCACTCAAACCCTGTCCTCGCACCAAGGAAGTACTGCTGCAATGCACGCCCAATGAGGGCACGCCCAATGAGGGCACGCCCAATGACGGCACGCCCAATGAGGGCACGCCCAATGAGGGCACGCCCAATGAGGGAACGCCCAATGAGGGCAGGCCCAATGAGGGCACGCCCAATTAGGGCACGCCCAATGAGGGCAGGCCCAATGAGGGCACGCCCAATGACGGCACGCCCAATGACGGCACGCCCAATGAGGGCAGGCCCAATGAGGGCACGCCCAATGAGGGCACGCCCAATGAGGGCAGGCCCAATGAGGGCACGCCCAATGAGGGCACGCCCAATGACGGCATGCCCAATGACGGCACGCCCAATGACGGCACGCCCAATGAGGGCAGGCCCAATGAGGGCAGGCCCAATGAGGGCACGCCCAATGACGGCACGCCCAATGAGGGCACGCCCAATGAGGGCACGCCCAATGACGGCACGCCCAATGACGGCACGCCCAATGACGGCACGCCCAATGAGGGCACGAGATACATTTGTGCGTGCACGAGATGGAAGGCTGACAGACAGGGCTTCCACAGATGAAATGTTTGTATGGATTTGTTGTCAAAGCACTTCAGATATTCATTGCTATCGGGATGTTAAGAGCATTCCATGGAATATAACAACAAGTGTATCTCGAGCCGGCTTCTCAAACTTACCTACCCCACCTTTCATTTCATTTCATTTCAAACCTTTATTTATCCAGATTGGTCCCTTGAGATCATAGATCTCTTTTTCAAGGGAGACCTTTAACAATAATGTTCGTAAAAAACACTTGTCAGGGTTAGATGTGCAAGGGGGATGAGGGGCTCTTAATATCCCTGCCTCAGATTGATTATTTAACAGCACGTTGTGCTATTTCCTTTTGAAATATGTTCTGTTAAATATTGAAGTTTCTAAATAGGCTATGTGTTTTGGCACAAATGGCCAATGGTGCTTTCCATGGTACTATATATATATATATATATATATATATAACTATATATTTTCGGTTTCTGAAACTTACCTACCCCACCTTTAATTGTCTCGTTCCTTCCTATGGCCTTACTATATTATCCTAAAAATGGTTGCAGGGACAGCTTAGGGCGTTTGAACAGAAAATATAGCATTTGGTTGTTAAAATACTAAGATCTTTACGTTGTTTTGTGTAAAAGAACAGAAAAATAGATGAGAAGGTTTGAAAGAAGTGTCTGTGAGTGAACAAAGGGAGTCGGAGGTATTGTGGCTGAAGTGAAGCTCACTCCTGGGCAGGTGCTGCCATCTAGTGGCCAACAGGGTGTGGCTCAAAATAAACAGACCAATGGTAAATTAAGGGTTGGCTCCATCTGCTGGACATATTGTATACTATTGTCAGAACTAGAACCACGGTGTTCAAATGTAGAACTATTACATTTCACACATATTTGTATATTTCAAGCATTACACAAACATCATTTTGATCAGAAGTACAAAAGGGATTAGTAATTAATCCATAATAATTTAAAGAGAAGGAAAAACACATGTTTACACTCAAACTATTTGCATGTCTGCATGAAGGACAGGGCATTCAGATAATACGAATAAGTGTTCACTAAAAGTGATAATATTAATAATTATAATAGAAAGAAAACATAGGCCTACTCTTGAGTCAGTTTGAATGTTTGTGATCTGTTGCTATCCAGCTATATTCATTTAAAGCATTGTACTACTTGTGTACGTACGCATAGCTTGGTCCGCTTTTGGTAGTTTCTCCTATAATCTCTTGCCGGTAATGGGGATTCCTTTGCAAGGTGTACTTATCAACACCGCTTTTATTTTTTATTTAACCTTTATTCAACCAGATAAAAGCATTGAGATAGAATCTCATTTGCAATGCTGACCTGGTCAAGAAGGCAGCAACGTTACACATAACACAAACATATAAAATACAGAGAACATAACGAAGAAAACAAAAGATAAAAAAGCAGTCCCTACATTTTGCACATCAGGACAGTAAGAAAGGTGCACTACTTATTACTGCAAGAGCAGCTGGTGGTCAGGACCTCAGACAACTTCAATCTAAGACAGGCTATTGAGACAAGTGCCCTCAGTTTGAGGCGTGACTGAAGGTCGTTCCAAGACCAAGGACCATAATGAAAAAGACTCCTTTCTCCAGCCTCAGTCCGCACAGCAGGCACCTGGATCTGAGGCTGTGAGAGTCACAAACTGGAGCAAATCTGGCGCATATGTACAGTGGAAGCTTTCCTAAAATGGCTTTATACAAAATAAAAAACAATGCTGCATCCTACGCATACTAAGTGAGGAATGCTGACCGCTCTCTTGTGTTCACTGATTAGTATCGACACTGGACACCCAGGCTGGGAACATTCCCCTTCCCACTGCTTTAACTCGCAGCATGGTCACCGGCATGGCGTCGCGTGTGGAAAGGAGCTGGGGCACTTCTTCTCAGATGAAAAACCCTTCTGAGTCCGGAATACCTGTCTTCCCTCCTTAGTGTTGCTAACCCGACTCACTGGTTGCTATGGACAACGAGAGAACATGTACAACTTGGACAAGAACACACTGTGTCAAGAGCACAATTAGGATTGTGTGGAAGGCGTTCGGGCCGCCACACATTGCCTGAAGCACTGATATCATTCGACACAATATTAAGAACTACGTTGGTAAATAAATGATTAAGTAAAAGCTATAGAAACACATGTGAACACAGAGAGGCAGGATTCTGTACTGCTGGCCTGTATGTTTCTGCATTGAACACATCCCACTTTGGCTGCACTTGATCCGTCTGTCTTCCTTCTGCTTGGTCTGAGGCTTTAGTGTGAAAAGAAACAAATGAAATAACACAAATCTTTAGCATTTTATTCTTCCATACCTGCATTGTTAAGTAAATATGTTTCTTTGAAACTTGTGATGAATGGATTCAATATTTCGATCTACTGACAGCACTCACTAAACCAATGAACTGTAGGTAAACGATGCTCGATAGGTGAATGTGCTTTCAGAGAACAAGCCGTCTCGTGCACACAGCTCTCCAGAGGGACTTTCAGATTCTCAACACAGCCTGCTGCCATGGGGGCTTTGCTTCCTCAACATGTGAGGACATGTCGTCATGCTTACCATGTCGAGCACCACCTACTGCCTGGATGTTCGCTCGTCCGGTACAGAAAGAGATTGTCACTAAAGGAATGCATTAAGACTACAACAATACAACAACCATAAACAACAACAAAGATGGAGAGAAGTTTATCTCATGAGGAGTCCTCGTACAAGTACTAGCTACGCTTTGTTAGTGATATGTGAAGTGGGATTATTACTCATTACATTATAATTAAGCAATCATACACGAGAGGCCGTTCTTGAACGTCATTATTGGTACGACAGTACTGCGGCAGGACCGAGGCGCTTGCGCCGAGGTCCGTACGCCTGTACTGGAGTACGGACCGGCAAAAAGCGCGTTGCTCCACATCTTTCTGTTGTCCAGAGAAGGAGCCCAGTAGCTGCGAAGCGGTGACTCGTTTATATGCCCGCTAACGGACATGATTTCTCTGGCCTCCAGCCCTGCCTCCGCCAGCCGCTGTCTGCAGGTGCTACTGACGCAATGGTTTGTGTAACGCGTAGCAGTGCCAGCCTCTTGACTAATGTGGGTCATCATGGACCCCAGGCTGTTCACCCCCAAGGGCTCCATGCTATACCACACGCATCCCCAGGCTTCACCGACTTCCTTGGATGGTGGTAGAAAGCCTTTGCTGATTCGGGCAGTGTTGATAGGTAGGCCTCGAACGAAACTACCGGGCAAAGGGCATTGCCCGGCTCCTCAAACATTGCCCCTCTCCTGTTCTGGCGCTCCCTGTCGTTGTGTCGTTAGTTTCCTCGTTAAATGCCATCGTCACATATTTGGTGCCTTAAGGATAATTAAAAAAAAACGAATGTTAGGCAAGTTTGACCTTATGAAGCAACAACAAAGATAATAACAATGATGAAATAATAATAATAATAAGAACAATATAATAAGAACAACAACAATACTAATAATAATAATTATAATAATAGCCTGATAATAATAAAAGCTTGTAGGCTTAATGATAATAACTTTTTCGTTGCCCAGCCCCTCTGAGTGACTTGATGAGTCCGGCGAACGCGTGTTTGATCAACTCACCTGCAGAATCTCGTTTAACAACGAAAGAATGTGGAGTGAGTTACCTCAGGCCCTCCTTTCCCCTTCTTCCGAAATGCAGTTGGGTATCGAACCACACCTGTAAAGTAATGTAGGAAATGTCTACTGTAAAAACTATTTCCTTGCGGATCAATAAAGTAGCTATTATTATGCTATTATTATTATTCTTATTATTACCTTGTTGAGGAGGCCCCGTGGTGTGTTTGGGTCCATGGCCCGGGACTTCCTCAGGATTTCGAGGTCCTCGTTGGTGATAGCGGGATGGTGTTCAGTTTTGTCCTGCCCAGCCCTTCTGAGTGACTTGATGAGTCCGGAGAACACGTTATTTGAGGTGGTAAACTCATTGTCATCAGACACCATGCCCGGCTGCACGGAGGGTCGTTAACGAAGCGGTTGATCCCAGCTCTCAAACCGACATAGGGACTAACAGCGTACTGCTGGCCCTTAGTGTTTCTAACACTTCCATAAAACTGGCGAAGTAAGCTGTTTAGCTCCGGTTTGGACACTGTTCCGAAATCCACCATTTTCTCCTGGGTTTTTCAGAACGCTTTGAGACATTTGACAGCCCAGGTAGTTGACGCCAATGTACTCTTTTCGTTGCGACTTTTTTCCAACGCACTCAGCTCGTCAGTTGAAACAGCCGCAAATCTTTCGTTGGTTTTTTGGTCTGTGTCCATGTCCAACCATTCATCTATACTGAGGCCCCCCAACAAATAAGGATTAACTATAAAATCTGACATTTTGTAGCGAGAGACAATGTAACAGTGTAACGGCTGTGTGTCGCTATGGAAACCACTACTTCTCCGCTGCTTTCTTGTTTCAGTCCGAAAAGCAAACTGCTTGCAGTTTGCTTTTCGGACCAACGGTATACCGTTTTTCTCAGACGCGGAGGGATACTGACTTGTTGTGAAAAGGCACGTTCTATTTGACCGTTGTTTGATCGTGGAATCAAACACGCCTATTGACCAATCAGAGAGCTTGCTCACACCTATGTCTTATAGAATTAAGTAATCATACACGAGAGGCCGTTCTTGAACGTCATTATTGGTACGCGGCAGGACCGAGGCGCTTACGCCGAGGTCTGTACGCACTGGAGTACACTCTGTGCATTGGAGTACACACTGTGCATTGGAGTACACACTGGAGTACACACTGGAGTACACACTGTGCGTTCTGATACTCTGTAGAGTACACACTGTGCATTCTAATACTCTGTAGAGTACACACTGTGCGTTCTGATACTCTGTAGAGTACACACTGTGCATTCTGATACTCTATAGAGTACACACTGTGCGTTCTGATACTCTGTAGAGTACACACTGTGCATTCTGATACTCTATAGAGTACACACTGTGCGTTCTGATACTCTGTAGAGTACACACTGTGCGTTCTGATACTCTGTAGAGTACACACTGTGCATTCTGATACTCTGTAGAGTACACACTGTGCGTTCTGATACTCTGTAGAGTACACACTGTGCATTCTGATACTCTATAGAGTACACACTGTGCGTTCTGATACTCTGTAGAGTACACACTGTGCATTCTGATACGCTGTAGAGTACACACTGTGCGTTCTGATACTCTGTAGAGTACACACTGTGCGTTCTGATACTCTGTAGAGTACACACTGTGCATTCTGATACTCTATAGAGTACACACTGTGCATTCTGATACTCTGTAGAGTACACACTGTGCATTCTGATACTCTATAGAGTACACACTGTGCGTTCTGATACTCTGTAGAGTACACACTGTGCATTCTGATACTCTGTAGAGTACACACTGTGCGTTCTGATACTCTGTAGAGTACACACTGTGTATATACCCTATACCCTTAGCAAAAGAATCTATAGAATACTATAGAAAAATCTATGGACAAATTCTATAGAAAATGTCTGTAGAATACTACAGGATTTTTGCGGATATACTATAGAAATTGCCTCCGTGTTTTACTATAGATTCTGGGTAATAATCTATAGAATACTATAGTATAGAAAATAGTTTATAGAATCCTATAGAAAACTCCATGGATGCTTTCTATAGAACTGAAGAATACAGTACCATAGAATTTGTGACATATTCTACAGAATCTATTGATGTTTCTATAGAATATACTGCAGAATATTGGCAAATATTCTATAGAATTTACCTATGGATTTTACTATAGATTCTGCAAAATAATCTATAGAAAATTGCTTTTGTTTTCTCTAAAATTGTTCTGCAGAATTTATAACATTAATTTACGGGAATTGTCCTTAAAAATTTTACAGGTTTTACAGATGTATCTGCTCTTTTTACAGTCAATAATGTTTAATAAAAGTACAGCACTAAAAAAAACGGAAAAAACGGTCAAATGACTGGCAGCAGGCTGCCAAACAAAAACCATAAAATTAAACTGAAATAAAGTGCAAAAGCAATTAGTATACAGAAATTGTCCTTAAAGATTTTAGAGGAAACTTTCCTCTCTTTTCAAAATCCATTGTCTTAAAATGTTACATTAAAATACCTTAAATAAAGTTCTGATGAGTTTTTTACATTTTCTTTTATTAGATTTGTATGATCAACCACTAAAATAAATACAGAACCTAAAGAGCTAGAATACTGTTATTTTACAGCTTTTTTCTAACATTTTCCAATCAAACAGGTTCAACAAAATGACATCACAAAATGTTCTGTCGGAAACAATTACTCTGAAAACTTAAAATATAAAAATATTTGTAGAATTATAGTACAACTAATGAATACAGCATTTCATATTTAAACATCATACTTATAAACAGTAGAAACAAAAAGTAAGTTGAATTTTTTAAGATTACTTTGAAACATTCTCAACTGAAAATAACAGAAATGGCAAAATGGCGACATATGTTCACATTGTCAATTTGAAGGAGCAGTGTGCAGGATTTAGTACGTCTAACAATGGGGATGTAGGTTCCAACCAATGGATAGCTTGTTCACTCACCCTCCTATCCCAAGTTTGTAGGATAATGTATATTGGCTGCAAAAAACTTGAGGCCCAATCATGTTTCCTCTGTCCATTATGCGCTGCTGTAGACAAAAAGATCAGAATTAGAAACAGGTTTATTGCCAGGTATGTTCACACGTATGAGGAGGTGTCGTCCATACAAATAAAAAAATGTAAAAACTACACAGATAGTGAACTATATTAAGAAATAGAATGCAATAAATGATAGAATATAAAATATGGGCAGTAAGCAATATTTAAACATTGCATTATTTACCATCCTGTGATCTCCATGCAGAGTCTGCGTTGTGGCTGAGGTTAAGTGTCAGTGGGGGGGGGCGGGCCTTGTTGAGGTGCCGAGAGGTTTTGGTCTTGATGGAGAGAGGTTCTGGTCCTGATGCAGAGAGGTTTTGGTCCTGATGCAGAGAGATTTTGGTCCAAATGGAGAGAGGTTCTGGTCCTGATGGAGAGGTTCTGGTCCTGATGGAGAGAGGTTTTGGTCCTGATGGAGAGAGGTTCTGGTCCTGATGGAGAGGTTCTGGTCCTGATGGAGAGAGGTTCTGGTCCTGATGGAGAGAGGTTTTGGTCCTGATGGAGAGGTTCTGGTCCTGATGGAGAGAGGTTCTGGTCCTGATGGAGAGAGGTTCTGGTCCTGATGAAGAGAGGTTCTGATCCTGATGGAGAGAGGTTCTGGTCCTGATGGAGAGGTTCTGGTCCTGATGGAGAGATGTTTTGGTCCTGATGGAGAGGTTCTGGTCCTGATAGAGAGAGGTTCTGGTCCTGATGGAGAGAGGTTCTGGTCCTGATGAAGAGAGGTTCTGGTCCTGATGGAGAGGTTCTGGTCCTGATGCAGAGAGGTTTTGGTCCTGATGGAGAGAGGTTCTGGTCCTGATGGAGAGGTTCTGGTCCTGATGCAGAGAGGTTTTGGTCCTGATGGAGAGAGGTTCTGGTCCTGATGGAGAGGTTTTGGTCCTGATGGAGAGAGGTTCTGGTCCTGATGAAGAGAGGTTCTGGTCCTGATGGAGAGGTTCTGGTCCTGATGCAGAGAGGTTATGATCCTGATGGAGAGGTTCTGGTCCTGATGGAGAGGTTTTGGTCCTGATGCAGAGAGATTTTGGTCCAAATGGAGAGAGGTTTTGGTCCTGATGGAGAGAGGTTTTGGTCCTGATGGAGAGGTTCTGGTCCTGATGGAGAGAGGTTCTGGTCCTGATGGAGAGGTTATGGTCCTGATGGAGAGAGGTTCTGGTCCTGATGAAGAGAGGTTCTGGTCCTGATGGAGAGAGGTTCTGGTCCTGATGGAGAGAGGTTCGGGTCCTGATGGAGAGAGGTTCTGGTCCTGATGGAGAGGTTCTGGTCCTGATGGAGAGAGGTTTTGGTCCTGATGGAGAGGTTCTGGTCCTGATGGAGAGAGGTTCTGGTCCTGATGAAGAGAGGTTCTGGTCCTGATGGAGAGGTTCTGGTCCTGATGGAGAGAGGTTCTGGTCCTGATGAAGAGAGGTTCTGGTCCTGATGGAGAGGTTCTGGTCCTGATGGAGAACGGTTTTGGTCCTGATGGAGAGGTTCTGGTCCTGATGGAGAGAGGTTCTGGTCCTGATGGAGAGAGGTTCTGGTCCTGATGAAGAGAGGTTCTGGTCCTGATGGAGAGAGGTTCTGGTCCTGATGGAGAGGTTCTGGTCCTGATACAGAGAGGTTTTGGTCCTGATGGAGAGAGGTTCTGGTCCTGATGGAGAGGTTCTGGTCCTGATGGAGAGAGGTTTTGGTCCTGATGGAGAGAGGTTCTGGTCCTGATGGAGAGAGGTTTTGGTCCTGATGGAGAGAGGTTCTGGTCCTGATGGAGAGAGGTTTTGGTCCTGATGGAGAGAGGTTCTGGTCCTGATGGAGAGGTTCTGGTCCTGATGGAGAGAGGTTTTGGTCCTGATGGAGAGAGGTTCTGGTCCTGATGGAGAGAGGTTTTGGTCCTGATGGAGAGGTTCTGGTTCTGATGGAGAGAGGTTCTGGTCCTGATGGAGAGAGGTTTTGGTCCTGATGGAGAGAGGTTCTGGTCCTGATGGAGAGAGGTTCTGGTCCTGATGGAGAGAGGTTTTGGTCCTGATGGAGAGAGGTTCTGGTCCTGATGGAGAGGTTTTGGTCCTGATGGAGAGAGGTTCTGGTCCTGATGGAGAGAGGTTTTGGTCCTGATGGAGAGAGGTTCTGGTCCTGATGGAGAGATTTTGGTCCTGATGGAGAGAGGTTCTGGTCCTGATGGAGAGAAGTTTTGGTCCTGATGGAGAGAGGTTCTGGTCCTGATGGAGAGAGGTTTTGGTCCTGATGGAGAGAGGTTCTGGTCCTGATGGAGAGAGGTTTTGGTCCTGATGGAGAGGTTCTGGTCCTGATGGAGAGAGGTTCTGGTCCTGATGGAGAGAGGTTCTGGTCCTCATGGAGAGAGGTTTTGGTCCTGATGGAGAGAGGTTCTGGTCCTGATGGAGAGAGGTTCTGGTCCTGATGGAGAGAGGTTTTGGTCCTGATGGAGAGAGGTTCTGGTCCTGATGGAGAGAGGTTCTGGTCCTGATGGAGAGGTTCTGGTCCTGATACAGAGAGGTTTTGGTCCTGATGGAGAGAGGTTCTGGTCCTGATGGAGAGGTTCTGGTCCTGATGGAGAGAGGTTTTGGTCCTGATGGAGAGAGGTTCTGGTCCTGATGGAGAGAGGTTCTGGTCCTGATGGAGAGAGGTTTTGGTCCTGATGGAGAGAGGTTCTGGTCCTGATGGAGAGGTTCTGGTCCTGATGGAGAGAGGTTTTGGTCCTGATGGAGAGAGGTTCTGGTCCTGATGGAGAGAGGTTTTGGTCCTGATGGAGAGGTTCTGGTTCTGATGGAGAGAGGTTCTGGTCCTGATGGAGAGGTTTTGGTCCTGATGGAGAGAGGTTCTGGTCCTGATGGAGAGAGGTTTTGGTCCTGATGGAGAGAGGTTCTGGTCCTGATGGAGAGATTTTGGTCCTGATGGAGAGAGGTTCTGGTCCTGATGGAGAGAAGTTTTGGTCCTGATGGAGAGAGGTTCTGGTCCTGATGGAGAGAGGTTTTGGTCCTGATGGAGAGAGGTTCTGGTCCTGATGGAGAGAGGTTTTGGTCCTGATGGAGAGGTTCTGGTCCTGATGGAGAGAGGTTCTGGTCCTGATGGAGAGAGGTTCTGGTCCTCATGGAGAGAGGTTCTGGTCCTGATGGTGCACAACCTCCAGCCAGAGGGTTGTGTTGAAGGCAGAGCTGAAGTCCACAAACAGGATCCTGGCGTAGGTTCCTGCAGTGTCCAGGTGCTGGAGGAGGAAGTGAAGTGATCACTATTAGTAAACCATAATGATGGATGTTATTATCAGGGCATTGATTATTTCATAAGTTTAGAAGGTTGGAACGTAGTCTAACAACAGTTAGCTTATGTTAATTTTACCTCGAGACAAACTTGGGAGACTTGTTTCTGAAATCCCTTTCTCTTAAAGTGAATAAATAAAAAATAAAACAATGGAGGTGACCCTAAAACTAACCACTGGATTGCTTGTCTAACATGACCTAGTCCATAAGTGAGGTAAGGGTGGGAACAATCAAACACACCCTCCCAGGCACTACGTGTTAGCGAAGTACAACTGGGATTTCGAAGAGGAAGATATGCTTGCTCAATTCTTAATACAGAAAAACCAACGAATTGAACGCTTGAGTATTCATTAGCAGCGCCTAGCTACAGCTGCGGAACTGTCTATTTCCTTAAAATGGTACATATCGATGAATCTATATTTTCATCTTCAGGTGATTAAATCTGCATAATGTCCCTGTACTATAAGATTCGAGCATTTTGTAATCCAGTGAGGAAATTCAAGACCAGTACATATTGATTGATTAAACAACACTAAATACAATGTTAGTGCTTTCTTCAAACTCAGACTCTCTGCTGCGGCTGTACCTCAAAGACAAAACAATTGTCTGATGATCTCTGTTGAACAAGGTCTGATTGTCCTGAACATGTACAATGTGGGGTATTTTTTAAATACTTTACTAAACCACATTCAATACTATGTTAGACACAAGTTAGTTATTACTCACATATCAAAGTCTTTTCATCAGCAAGATGGAAGAATACTGGGTGCTGCCTGGAGAGACTGATGAGGGACACAGGCTGGCTTTAGCAGCTTTCCACACAAAGCCATCACATCTTCTCTTCCATAGTCCTCGCTGTCCACTGGTGCTCTGTCAAAAGAGTGAACATCACAGCCGTCATGTTAACCCTTTGTTACACGAAAACATACAACCAACATGTGTCAAAAGTGACCCGAATTAGTTTTAATTGTAAATATCTTTGCAATAATTTATTTTAACCATTCAGGATTCCAGGTATTCCTCAATTAACCTGTTTTGGATCAACACCAAATTTGTATTTTTCCAAAGCAGTTTTTCTTTTTTTTTCCGTAAATGAACCCAAAGAATGTTGTTTGATTTAAATAAATGTCCTCTTACTGTATATACATCTTTTACAGCAGAGTTCTTGTTTTCCCTCATAACTTGCTATAGTTCTCAGTTTATCATTTTGTTAAGCTTTTGTCGACTGCTGACTTTACAAATTACCTCACCATGTACTTTATTTTATTTTTCAACTATTACTTATTATATTATATAACTGCTATAGCATGCTAATCATTTGTACCAATTTCCTGATTTGTTGCTTACAAACTTTTGAATAAAGATGATTCAAATAAAAAATGTTTTGCTCTCAACTGTTTTTCCTGCAAACATTTATTATGGACTATAACTCTTGATTACTATTTTGAAAAAGCAGTTCCTTAGTCCAGCCTTTAGATGTTTCACATGTCACGTCTAGAGGGAGGAAAATAACCTGGAGGATAGGCAGTGCACTCCAGGAAACCCTCCTCATTTCAGCGTAAGAGCAGCATGTTGCGCACTTCTGAAAGTCTTGAACGTTTATAGCTGCTGTGCATGCAACATTTTTTCCTGGCTGAGGTTGAATCTTATCCTATGGTTGTCAGGTTGTGAAAGTAATATATTGATCCAGGACAACAACTATCCCACAATAGGACAAGAAGATCTGGACCAACAGCTCAACATTGCCAGCAATTGGATGTTTTACTGATACCGGACAGAATGTCAACATGTTTCACTTTGTGGGTGTTTTTTGGCTGACGGGGCAGCTCATTGTTCAGAGAGGGAGGGGTTGGTGAAACTGCTGCCCAGGAGACCCTTATCAAACTGTTTGGCCGAGCGCACTCAGATGACCTACCATAAGAAACTTCAACTTGAGGACAACCATAACATACGCCTCTCATATTGCACAGAAGGTAAGGCATCTCTCAGTTACAATTTCAACTGTCCTTGACGAAATGTGCAAACAGATATCAGTAGTGCAGGTGGTCTTCTTTTGTCAGACCGTCACTGTCTGACTGTTTATGTGGCACATCCGATGTGTATAGGCCTTCATGAATGAGTCCCTCCTCCTAGGAGACCCCGGGGAATACTGTTGGTCTTCGCAGCTCAAGTGCAACATTGGAGAAAGCTTTATGCAGGCCTACGTGGTGTTGCCTGTGGATGGACATGAGATGCTGGAAGTGAGAGCCACTGTCCCCTCTGCCACCCCACTGCTCAGACACAACAGCCCCACCACAATCGCAGACGAATGTGGCCTCCAATACGACTGTGGCCTCCAATACGACGTCCACAATTCAGTACCGAGAACACGGGGAACTCTTTCTGCATACAGGTTGTTTACCCGGTTGATTCCCCGGTTGATTCCCCGGTTGATTCCCCGGTTGATTCCCCGGTTGTTTACCCGGTTGATTCCCCGGTTGATTCCCCGGTTGATTCCCCGGTTGATTTTCTCAAATGTCCTCCTTTTCTGGTCACCTTCTGGGAGAGAAAATCAAATCAGATCAACCAAGGAGGTGATGGATAAAATACCCATATCTTTTAATAAAGTAAAATAACTAATGCATACTGTGCACATACTCAGCACTGCATTGAGCATGTTACTTAAGTAAAGTGCGTAGGTATAGTAACTAAGATGTACTTCCGGTATTACATTTTGATATCATTGTATTGTTATCATCTCATTCATTAATGTGTAACCATCACTTTAGTAATTTTTTGATTTTGAGCAATTTTATTTAAGGCTGCAACTGTTGATTATTTTCATTATGGATTAACCCTTATGTTGTGTTCGGGTCTCCGGTGACCCGTATCAAGGTACAATTATATAATAACTACACTCTAGTTTTTTTTATCGGAACGAGGCTTCATGATTTCAAACCTTTACTTAAGGTCGTCCCATTGAGATCATCGCTCTCTTTTTCAAGTGAGACCTGCAGATGATATCCTCCACAACAGCTATATAAACACTACAAAACAGATTTGGACAATTTTAGCCAAGTCTGAAGGTCTCTTAAAAAAAAAGTGTATAATTTGGTGTTCAGGTCTGTGAAGACACAACAGAATTGTTGTGGGTGACTCTGGGCAAAATTTGCCCAATCAAGATTCAGTCCTGATGCAGAGAGGTTATGATCCTGATGGAGAGGTTCTGGTCCTGATGGAGAGGTTTTGGTCCTGATGCAGAGAGATTTTGGTCCAAATGGAGAGAGGTTTTGGTCCTGATGGAGAGAGGTTTTGGTCCTGATGGAGAGGTTCTGGTCCTGATGGAGAGAGGTTCTGGTCCTGATGGAGAGGTTATGGTCCTGATGGAGAGAGGTTCTGGTCCTGATGAAGAGAGGTTCTGGTCCTGATGGAGAGAGGTTCTGGTCCTGATGGAGAGAGGTTCGGGTCCTGATGGAGAGAGGTTCTGGTCCTGATGGAGAGGTTCTGGTCCTGATGGAGAGAGGTTTTGGTCCTGATGGAGAGGTTCTGGTCCTGATGGAGAGAGGTTCTGGTCCTGATGAAGAGAGGTTCTGGTCCTGATGGAGAGGTTCTGGTCCTGATGGAGAGAGGTTCTGGTCCTGATGAAGAGAGGTTCTGGTCCTGATGGAGAGGTTCTGGTCCTGATGGAGAACGGTTTTGGTCCTGATGGAGAGGTTCTGGTCCTGATGGAGAGAGGTTCTGGTCCTGATGGAGAGAGGTTCTGGTCCTGATGAAGAGAGGTTCTGGTCCTGATGGAGAGAGGTTCTGGTCCTGATGGAGAGGTTCTGGTCCTGATACAGAGAGGTTTTGGTCCTGATGGAGAGAGGTTCTGGTCCTGATGGAGAGGTTCTGGTCCTGATGGAGAGAGGTTTTGGTCCTGATGGAGAGAGGTTCTGGTCCTGATGGAGAGAGGTTTTGGTCCTGATGGAGAGAGGTTCTGGTCCTGATGGAGAGAGGTTTTGGTCCTGATGGAGAGAGGTTCTGGTCCTGATGGAGAGGTTCTGGTCCTGATGGAGAGAGGTTTTGGTCCTGATGGAGAGAGGTTCTGGTCCTGATGGAGAGAGGTTTTGGTCCTGATGGAGAGGTTCTGGTTCTGATGGAGAGAGGTTCTGGTCCTGATGGAGAGAGGTTTTGGTCCTGATGGAGAGAGGTTCTGGTCCTGATGGAGAGAGGTTCTGGTCCTGATGGAGAGAGGTTTTGGTCCTGATGGAGAGAGGTTCTGGTCCTGATGGAGAGGTTTTGGTCCTGATGGAGAGAGGTTCTGGTCCTGATGGAGAGAGGTTTTGGTCCTGATGGAGAGAGGTTCTGGTCCTGATGGAGAGATTTTGGTCCTGATGGAGAGAGGTTCTGGTCCTGATGGAGAGAAGTTTTGGTCCTGATGGAGAGAGGTTCTGGTCCTGATGGAGAGAGGTTTTGGTCCTGATGGAGAGAGGTTCTGGTCCTGATGGAGAGAGGTTTTGGTCCTGATGGAGAGGTTCTGGTCCTGATGGAGAGAGGTTCTGGTCCTGATGGAGAGAGGTTCTGGTCCTCATGGAGAGAGGTTTTGGTCCTGATGGAGAGAGGTTCTGGTCCTGATGGAGAGAGGTTCTGGTCCTGATGGAGAGAGGTTTTGGTCCTGATGGAGAGAGGTTCTGGTCCTGATGGAGAGAGGTTCTGGTCCTGATGGAGAGGTTCTGGTCCTGATACAGAGAGGTTTTGGTCCTGATGGAGAGAGGTTCTGGTCCTGATGGAGAGGTTCTGGTCCTGATGGAGAGAGGTTTTGGTCCTGATGGAGAGAGGTTCTGGTCCTGATGGAGAGAGGTTCTGGTCCTGATGGAGAGAGGTTTTGGTCCTGATGGAGAGAGGTTCTGGTCCTGATGGAGAGGTTCTGGTCCTGATGGAGAGAGGTTTTGGTCCTGATGGAGAGAGGTTCTGGTCCTGATGGAGAGAGGTTTTGGTCCTGATGGAGAGGTTCTGGTTCTGATGGAGAGAGGTTCTGGTCCTGATGGAGAGGTTTTGGTCCTGATGGAGAGAGGTTCTGGTCCTGATGGAGAGAGGTTTTGGTCCTGATGGAGAGAGGTTCTGGTCCTGATGGAGAGATTTTGGTCCTGATGGAGAGAGGTTCTGGTCCTGATGGAGAGAAGTTTTGGTCCTGATGGAGAGAGGTTCTGGTCCTGATGGAGAGAGGTTTTGGTCCTGATGGAGAGAGGTTCTGGTCCTGATGGAGAGAGGTTTTGGTCCTGATGGAGAGGTTCTGGTCCTGATGGAGAGAGGTTCTGGTCCTGATGGAGAGAGGTTCTGGTCCTCATGGAGAGAGGTTCTGGTCCTGATGGTGCACAACCTCCAGCCAGAGGGTTGTGTTGAAGGCAGAGCTGAAGTCCACAAACAGGATCCTGGCGTAGGTTCCTGCAGTGTCCAGGTGCTGGAGGAGGAAGTGAAGTGATCACTATTAGTAAACCATAATGATGGATGTTATTATCAGGGCATTGATTATTTCATAAGTTTAGAAGGTTGGAACGTAGTCTAACAACAGTTAGCTTATGTTAATTTTACCTCGAGACAAACTTGGGAGACTTGTTTCTGAAATCCCTTTCTCTTAAAGTGAATAAATAAAAAATAAAACAATGGAGGTGACCCTAAAACTAACCACTGGATTGCTTGTCTAACATGACCTAGTCCATAAGTGAGGTAAGGGTGGGAACAATCAAACACACCCTCCCAGGCACTACGTGTTAGCGAAGTACAACTGGGATTTCGAAGAGGAAGATATGCTTGCTCAATTCTTAATACAGAAAAACCAACGAATTGAACGCTTGAGTATTCATTAGCAGCGCCTAGCTACAGCTGCGGAACTGTCTATTTCCTTAAAATGGTACATATCGATGAATCTATATTTTCATCTTCAGGTGATTAAATCTGCATAATGTCCCTGTACTATAAGATTCGAGCATTTTGTAATCCAGTGAGGAAATTCAAGACCAGTACATATTGATTGATTAAACAACACTAAATACAATGTTAGTGCTTTCTTCAAACTCAGACTCTCTGCTGCGGCTGTACCTCAAAGACAAAACAATTGTCTGATGATCTCTGTTGAACAAGGTCTGATTGTCCTGAACATGTACAATGTGGGGTATTTTTTAAATACTTTACTAAACCACATTCAATACTATGTTAGACACAAGTTAGTTATTACTCACATATCAAAGTCTTTTCATCAGCAAGATGGAAGAATACTGGGTGCTGCCTGGAGAGACTGATGAGGGACACAGGCTGGCTTTAGCAGCTTTCCACACAAAGCCATCACATCTTCTCTTCCATAGTCCTCGCTGTCCACTGGTGCTCTGTCAAAAGAGTGAACATCACAGCCGTCATGTTAACCCTTTGTTACACGAAAACATACAACCAACATGTGTCAAAAGTGACCCGAATTAGTTTTAATTGTAAATATCTTTGCAATAATTTATTTTAACCATTCAGGATTCCAGGTATTCCTCAATTAACCTGTTTTGGATCAACACCAAATTTGTATTTTTCCAAAGCAGTTTTTCTTTTTTTTTCCGTAAATGAACCCAAAGAATGTTGTTTGATTTAAATAAATGTCCTCTTACTGTATATACATCTTTTACAGCAGAGTTCTTGTTTTCCCTCATAACTTGCTATAGTTCTCAGTTTATCATTTTGTTAAGCTTTTGTCGACTGCTGACTTTACAAATTACCTCACCATGTACTTTATTTTATTTTTCAACTATTACTTATTATATTATATAACTGCTATAGCATGCTAATCATTTGTACCAATTTCCTGATTTGTTGCTTACAAACTTTTGAATAAAGATGATTCAAATAAAAAATGTTTTGCTCTCAACTGTTTTTCCTGCAAACATTTATTATGGACTATAACTCTTGATTACTATTTTGAAAAAGCAGTTCCTTAGTCCAGCCTTTAGATGTTTCACATGTCACGTCTAGAGGGAGGAAAATAACCTGGAGGATAGGCAGTGCACTCCAGGAAACCCTCCTCATTTCAGCGTAAGAGCAGCATGTTGCGCACTTCTGAAAGTCTTGAACGTTTATAGCTGCTGTGCATGCAACATTTTTTCCTGGCTGAGGTTGAATCTTATCCTATGGTTGTCAGGTTGTGAAAGTAATATATTGATCCAGGACAACAACTATCCCACAATAGGACAAGAAGATCTGGACCAACAGCTCAACATTGCCAGCAATTGGATGTTTTACTGATACCGGACAGAATGTCAACATGTTTCACTTTGTGGGTGTTTTTTGGCTGACGGGGCAGCTCATTGTTCAGAGAGGGAGGGGTTGGTGAAACTGCTGCCCAGGAGACCCTTATCAAACTGTTTGGCCGAGCGCACTCAGATGACCTACCATAAGAAACTTCAACTTGAGGACAACCATAACATACGCCTCTCATATTGCACAGAAGGTAAGGCATCTCTCAGTTACAATTTCAACTGTCCTTGACGAAATGTGCAAACAGATATCAGTAGTGCAGGTGGTCTTCTTTTGTCAGACCGTCACTGTCTGACTGTTTATGTGGCACATCCGATGTGTATAGGCCTTCATGAATGAGTCCCTCCTCCTAGGAGACCCCGGGGAATACTGTTGGTCTTCGCAGCTCAAGTGCAACATTGGAGAAAGCTTTATGCAGGCCTACGTGGTGTTGCCTGTGGATGGACATGAGATGCTGGAAGTGAGAGCCACTGTCCCCTCTGCCACCCCACTGCTCAGACACAACAGCCCCACCACAATCGCAGACGAATGTGGCCTCCAATACGACTGTGGCCTCCAATACGACGTCCACAATTCAGTACCGAGAACACGGGGAACTCTTTCTGCATACAGGTTGTTTACCCGGTTGATTCCCCGGTTGATTCCCCGGTTGATTCCCCGGTTGATTCCCCGGTTGTTTACCCGGTTGATTCCCCGGTTGATTCCCCGGTTGATTCCCCGGTTGATTTTCTCAAATGTCCTCCTTTTCTGGTCACCTTCTGGGAGAGAAAATCAAATCAGATCAACCAAGGAGGTGATGGATAAAATACCCATATCTTTTAATAAAGTAAAATAACTAATGCATACTGTGCACATACTCAGCACTGCATTGAGCATGTTACTTAAGTAAAGTGCGTAGGTATAGTAACTAAGATGTACTTCCGGTATTACATTTTGATATCATTGTATTGTTATCATCTCATTCATTAATGTGTAACCATCACTTTAGTAATTTTTTGATTTTGAGCAATTTTATTTAAGGCTGCAACTGTTGATTATTTTCATTATGGATTAACCCTTATGTTGTGTTCGGGTCTCCGGTGACCCGTATCAAGGTACAATTATATAATAACTACACTCTAGTTTTTTTTATCGGAACGAGGCTTCATGATTTCAAACCTTTACTTAAGGTCGTCCCATTGAGATCATCGCTCTCTTTTTCAAGTGAGACCTGCAGATGATATCCTCCACAACAGCTATATAAACACTACAAAACAGATTTGGACAATTTTAGCCAAGTCTGAAGGTCTCTTAAAAAAAAAGTGTATAATTTGGTGTTCAGGTCTGTGAAGACACAACAGAATTGTTGTGGGTGACTCTGGGCAAAATTTGCCCAATCAAGATTCATCTTTGACTTTAGACACCCCAACCCCACCCCCTTCATCCACTGTAACAATAATGATTTCACAACATGCACCTGGTTGCCCATCCCTCCCCCCCACGGGAACTCAACCTTTCACAAAGAATATATACCCAAACACTTGAACCTGAACACACACATGCACATGTGCAATATGTGGTGTGTTTTGGGGCCATGAAATACAATTACAACAGGATTGTACGGTTATGAATGCATTATAAGTTAGTTATGATGTAGTTAAAACAATATTGGATGATAGTCATTATTTTTGAGTGTTTTTCTGAGGTAAATCGTGGGTCAACATTGACCCGCGAACACCATGAACGGTAACAGCTTTCGAACACAACACAAGGGTTAAGCTCATGATTATTTTCTATGTTCATTGATTGATCATTTGGTTTTACAGGTCCAAACCTCACAACTATTGGACAAAGGCATAACGGTAACTGCTATAATCCACTTCAAGACCCTGGTACTTGCGTACCATGCTGCGAATGGATCTGGCCCTTCCTACATCCAGGACATGGTTAAACCGTGCACCCCAGCACGTGCTCTACGCTCTGCATCAGCCAAACGGCTCGCTGCACCCTCGCTGCGAGGGGGACCCAAGTTCCCATCAGCAGAAACACGTGGGTTTGCTGTCCTGGCTCCAAGATGGTGGAATGAGCTCCCATTGACATCAGGACAGCAGAAAGCTCACACACCTTCCGGACTGAATCTCATCTCTCTCGACTCCACCTCGAGGATAGAACTACTAACAAAGCACTTATATACTAACAAAGCACTTATATACTAACAAAGGACTTATATACTAACAAAGCACTGCTAATAGAGCACTTATATACTAATAAAGCACTTCTATACTAACAAAGCTCTTATATACTAACAAAGCTCTTACAGTATATACTAACAAAGCTCTTATATACTAAAAAAGCTCTTATATAATAACAAAGCACTTATATACTAACAAAGCACTTAAATACTAACAAAGCTCTTATATACTAACAAAGCACTTATATGCTAACAAAGCTCTTATATACTAACAAAGCTCTTATATACTAACAAAGGGCTGGCTTACCTAAAGCCAGCTGAGTAGCACTTGAAATGATTGGCTCTTTGAAACCTGATGTACTTTATGATTCTGTTTTCTTCAAGTCTGTGTCTTCCTGGTCGAATGTACTTATTGTGAGTCGCTTTGGATAAAAGCGTCAGCTAAATGCAATGCAATGTAATGTAATGTAATGTAATAACGCAAAGCAAGCTTTTTTGTGTGTTAAATGACTGACAACCAACGAAGTTGTTTCCAATTCATCTGTTGTAAATTGTTTTAGATATATTTTAGATGTCATATATGTATATATATATATTGTATAAGATCTTATTATGTTTTGTATGCAAACATCTTTATTTGTAAAATAACTAGTAACAAGTAGGTGTCAAATAATTGTATAGGACCAATAAGTACAATATTTCCCTCTGAAATGTCGTTGAGTAAAAGGATAATTAAATGAACAGTCCAAGTATCTAAATTGTGTGCTTGAGTACTGTAGTTGAAACAACGCTTGACGCAACTCCCCACACATTTTGTATGATATTGTTAAAGCTTGATTTATGCGACTTTAAACTTTTAGTTTTGTTATGAAGGTATTTGATGGCATTTGACCATAGAAGAGCATGTTGATCACTCTAAATGTGTGAATCCATCTTTGTTAAGCAATAATAGAGACTTTTGAAGATCTGAACATACATCATTGGTCCAAAGTGATACAAAATATGTGAATGGTTGTAAGTGTTTATGGCAATATTAAAAACAATTTATTTTTATTTTGTAGTTGATGTTGTGTTTCAATGTTGAGATTCATTCAATGATATAAATGTACATTTTTGCTAAACAAGAACCTACTTTTGAAATCTCAATTACCATTACATTAAATTGCAAAACAGAATATCAGTAAATATACAAAAATGTAAATAAATTAGATTGGACTAGTATTATATTGTTGTACTTTTATGTAAGAATGTGCTGCTCTGGTAATGTCATGTTCATCCATTTATTCAAATGTCGGTTATTTTGTTCTAGTTTCTAAGTTTGGATTATTATTTATGATATACACTTTATTTGTAAGTCTAACAGGTTGAGGGAGAGTGAAGAACTGAATACCCTCCTTCCCTGTCCTGCTTTAGAAAGGTATGCGGTTAGAATAACCTAGGAAAATCGCCAAGCATGAGGGAGGAAAGCAACGAAATGTGTCATAAAATAACCATATTCGGCATGCCTTATCAGTTAAAATGTTAAACATATATTTATACACAAGACATCATTCAGACAAATGTATAGTTTAGGAATTCATAAAAAAAATCGCAGCTCCTTCTGTTCCAAATGTATCTAAATCCCTTGTTTTACACAATCTTCCTGCAGATATATTTGGTTAATTGTACAGTTTATCAATTGTTTTTCTGCTACGCATTAAATGTAATATGGAATATCCATAAAATGTATCTCTCAATCAGGGGCCATCATGTAACTCAATGGTTGAAAGGGGAAAGAGGTTTGGAACAACTATTCTATTTACAGGAAACTGCTACCACCTACTGGTTATCATTGGAACTACTAAAAGTCTCAAACTTCAGTCCTGCACACTTGTGACTGTGCAGTATCGTTTGTGTGTCTGTGTGTGCAAAAGATCACCAAGGTCATGTTTCTTTGGAATATATTTAAGTTTAAGTATTTTACTTTGAACACACATTTGGATTGATATACTGTATATCTTACTCACCCATGATATTGTTAATAGGTATACAACTTAAACTATAGGTGATTAAATAAATACATGTATAAAAATGAATATTCAAATATTCCCAAAAATATTAATTAACAAAATAAATACATCATTAAAACATTCTTTAAGGACTGATAAATGGTCCGGGGTCTATAACAGTACACCCTTGTATCTAGGGTGCATAGAAATAAAAGCACAGGAGGAACATATCCTTAATGTATTCTATTGTCACAATCGTTAGGCCCCAGCAGTTACATCTTTTTGTTGGGCAAGTGACATGGTCCTCTCAGCTGTCCCGAGCCTCCACTACATGAAGTAAGATGAACTCGATGTGCTCTGCTGGAAGTCGGCCAGTAGCAGCATAACATAACCAGCCGGGGTGAGTGCCCAATAGCAGGCCTTTCAGCACAGCCTGTGCTTTAAGCCTGCATTAAATCATACACGTGCTGGCTGGTGTCAAAGCTCTAACAACAGGAACACACAGACAAAGGCTGCTTGATTCTTTTTGACCCATCTAATCAGCATGTTTGTCTTACATGTCTGGTTTAAATGTGTAAACTGATTTGTCTGCTTGCTTGCCTACAGGCTAAGCTATAAAACCTACAGGATACATCACAACCACTGGCAGTATTTGAGCTCTGTGTCATCACATCTGAACCCACTCCCCAGAACTTGCACCATGATCTGCTTCAGGAGATTGGGCAGGTGATTGAATCACTGCTTGATTCAGAGGTTAGCTGGGAAGGTATTGCATCAAAAAGCAATCACAAAAGAGTGTGAAAGATGTTCCTTGAATTTAATTCATTCATGTTTACATTTGATTCGGTTATTAGAGGGCAAATAAACCAAGAGCCAATTATGTATGTTAGTATATTATTATGACAAGGGAGATGCAGAACACCTTTCTGATCAACACACTCTCACTCCCTAAGCGTCCAATAGCGACGTTTGGTCAGTGTCCGTGGCGTCCAGTTGTGACGCTCCTAGGCTCCTTCAGCGTCATAAAGGGACGCAAAGAGCTTTCAACTGATTGCAATGTATTCCCATCTGCGTCGGGATGTGACGCTCATGGAAGCACGGCATTCGTTTATGCCGCTGCCCTTAAAGGCAATGTGAGTGTCCATTCCCATTGGATAACGGAGAATTGTACACCCGGAAGTAAGTACTCCTCTTACTGTCGATTGATTTTACAGTGATATCTATTTGCGTCCCTTTATGAAGCTGAAGGAGCCGAGGAGCGTCACAACTGCACGCCACGGACACTGACCAAACGTCGCTATTGGACGCTTAGGGAGTGAGAGTGTGTTGTTCTGATCAGTGGAATAACATCATTGTGTCAACCAATATATTGTAACATCTTACCAAATGACATATTACAATATTTTAACATTTTAAAGACAAGCAGGAAACAAATGGTTACAAATAAGTATACTACCCTTTACTGCATCTTTTGAGACACAATTCTCTGTTTTGTTGCCTTCTGTGTGAAACTTTACCTTACTTTTCTTATTATTCTAAAGTCAGATACTTATTTTTCACCATCTGTCAACAGTCACGAACAATTAATACCATTTGAAAAACGGGAGGAACCTAAAAATCGGCTTTTAAAACTTTTAACCAGGAGTCTGTTGTAAAAAAACAACCTGATCTCACCAGAATGCGTGACTCCACCACGACTCCTTAACACCGCATTGCGTGGTGGACTCACGCACTTTGTTACATTTACGTGTCGGCACCACGCAAACAACCCCAATGTAAAGTGACTGAGGCTGTTTGTCGTGGTGCACACACGCATTTCTCCAACGTCCCGCAGGGAGCTTTCATTCTATAAAACGTTTTTTAAATCTACGTTATAGCTTGTAGTAACTCACGGGAGGCTTCTTTTATTTTATTTGTATGAAAAATTACATTAGTTAAGAATTTTTGTTCTCAAAAAACAGTGCATTGTGGGTAATGCAACTGTGATTTGTATTACATTAGTTAGTTTTTAAGGAAGGCCAGAGCTTCAGCTGTGTCCAATAGATTGTTCCCTTTAGTTAACGTTTTTTTTTCCGATTTGATCATGTCCCCTTTATTGTATTACGGAGAGCAATGTGAGCGTCCATTCCCATTGGAAGTAGTTATACTGATGCGGCACTCGTCTCATTAGTATTCATAAATGTGACAGGTCGCCACGCCCCCTTTTTACCCTAAGCCCCGCCCCAAAAAATATTAATCATAAATTTATCAAAAAATTAATAAAAAAGTAATTAAACTAATTAAACCGTTTCCGGTGGATGTCCCGATTCCGGTTTACAAAATTAAATTAGAAAAATAATATGCCGTTGTTTCAATTAATATGTCCAGCCTCCTAACCACTTCCTGTGTGGTTAATCCTGTATATTTAGTATTGAATGTAACTTACAAATAACATGAGATTAATTAAAGCATCTAAAAACAAACATTTATATTTTTAATCCTCCTTGGTCTCTGCTCCTATGAGATAGTGACAAAAACATGTGGTGGCTGAGGGGACACACACACACACACACCCATAAACACATACACACACACATTCTCTGGTCCCTCACCTCCCCACGACCTCGCGGCGTCACAGTGACTGTTCATGACGGCAGACATATTGGTAAAACATATGTTTTTTGGAGGAGGGGAACACACACACACACACACACACACACACACACATTCCCTCCCCCCGCAAGGAATAAAATGTCGCCCCGTGGTTAAATATTTTCCAAGTGAGAGAGAATGGCCAAGAGACGTCTGGATATGGGTCTAATCAGCGAGACACCGGTAACAACTTACATCCATCCATGGGGTGCTCCAATTCAAAGTAAAAACAGAGGGTGGTAGGTAATATACTTAAAATAAATATAGAAAGTCAGAGAATATTCACCTGAACAAAGATACATACACTTTGTATAAACCGACAAGGGTGCATTGGTGTACGAAACAGAGTTTTCCTACAACAATTTCAAGCAGATCTCGCTAATGATACAGTTTTTTAACACACAGTGAGATACATAAAAGTTGCAAATGTGGAGGTATCTTACAGCTAAAAACACTCATAGACCTAAAAAAGTATCTGTTCTACCATAAAAACCCCAATATAACGTTAATTTGTTAAACAGGAATAATCCTATTGGCTGTTTTTAGAGTCATTTACATATTGTCTAACCTATAAAAGTAAATTCCGAATATCGGATCAGCCTCTCAACTAGATTGGGCTGTGTTAACTCTGGTGTCGTTCAGAGATCTACAAGCAAACAAAAAGAAGACAGCCTTTTTGCGACATATGATGGCCGAGGGCACACACACACACACACACACACACACACACACACACACACACACACACACATTCCCTAGCCCCTCCCCCTGCTTCAGTCTCCTCTGTCTTGAAGGCATTCTTAAGCACATAAATGTAACATTAGGCTATGCATAAAACAACCATACGATTATTACATTAACTAATTTGAACAGTAATTCACATCATCATCTCATAACAAAATAAGCTAAGGCAACTACTTGCATTCAGTGACTTGATTTTTAAAATGAAAACCAGGGATATCTTTTTTGGGGTTTTTATGGTCTCCCTCCATGGGGTCTTAGGGAGACCCATCCTTATCCTTTAGCATGAAAAGATTGACTTTTAAGATATCTGTTTTTTAAAATGTTTTACTTTGAATTGGAGTATTATTCTTATTCTTATCATTCTTTATGAGCGCAGTACCGGTAAGGTATCTAACTACTTATGTATCTAATATTCCATCACATAATAACAGAGAGGGTCAAACTGAAGTAGAGACATGGCAGAAATCCTACAATGAAGTGGGAACAGTGAAGGGGAAGTCTCTTTGAAGAGGGTAAAAGTAGTTTAAAGATCTTAATGCCCCTTGATCATATCTTTTTTTTATTTTTAAGACTTTTTTTTTACAGCCACTCTGCAGATTTGTGTGTAATTCTCTCACAAAGGAACAGTAAGTCTCTCTTTTTTTTTGATAGTGTTTTTTATGTCTGACAACTTTACAAATGGTAGAAAGTTAAGTAGTTTTTCTGAGCAGATTTTCTTTCAGACTGTGACTCTTAACTAACCAACCCCCCGAGAGACAGACATACTCACCCCCTTTTCAACGTTTTTTTTTGTAGGACTTCAAGATATGTTGCATGTCATGCATAAACACGATGTCATCTTTTCTTGAAACTGATGTGCTGTCCGTTTTTACAAACAAGTTATGTTTTTTATGCTTCTTCATCCTCTGAATGTTCCTCTATTGTGAAGAAGGACCTCTTCACAATAACAATCAAGGTGGATCTGTGAAATGAAACACCTCTTCCCAAAGTGTGACTACCCTATTGAGGGCATGCGTCTGGGGCAGTAGGGTCTAAATCGAGGGGCCGGATATACTAACATGCAGAACGTACGGTATGTTTGAAAAAGACTAACCATATATATACAATTCAAGCTGTCTTTAAGATGTGACATCGCTCTCTGACTATTTCCCCATAAAATCGTGACAAACTATTACTTGTTCTTACATTTGAACCCTTGCTGCTTGGCGAAACATTTAAAGTGGTCCTGGAATCTTCATTTTTTCAGAAACATTCTGTAACATTACCGAAGAAATGATACTTTTTAGATACAGTTTGGTGTCTGAAAACTGAAACTAGTTGAATATGAAGTACTTTATAAGGAATTCGGATTCTTTTAAAGGCAGATTTTGGCTTTTTTCTCTTGCCAAGATACTTTTAGACACGCTTTAGGGGTGCAAAAACATTTAAGATATGTTGCATGTCATGCATAAACACGATGTCATCTTTTCTTGAAACTGATGTGCTGTCCGTTTTTACAAACAAGTTATGTTTTTTATGCTTCTTCATCCTCTGAATGTTCCTCTATTGTGAAGAAGGACCTCTTCACAATAACAATCAAGGTGGATCTGTGAAATGAAACACCTCTTCCCAAAGTATGACTACCCTATTGAGGGCATGCGTCTGGGGCAGTAGGGTCTAAATCGAGGGGCCAGATATACTAACATGCAGAACGTACGGTATGTTTGAAAAAAGACTAACCATATATACAATTCAAGCTGTCTTTAAGATGTGACATCGCTCTCTGACTATTTCCCCATAAAATCGTGACAAACTATTACTTGTTCTTACATTTGAACCCTTGCTGCTTGGCGAAACATTTAAAGTGGTCCTGGAATCTTCATTTTTTCAGAAACATTCTGTAACATTACCGAAGAAATGATACTTTTTAGATACAGTTTGGTGTCTGAAAACTGAAACTAGTTGAATATGAAGTACTTTATAAGGAATTCGGATTCTTTTAAAGGCAGATTTTGGCTTTTTTCTCTTGCCAAGATACTTTTAGACACGCTTTAGGGGTGCAAAAACTTTAGAACAGGGTAAAATATTCATTAATTTGTATTGAATTGAGTTTTCTTTTTTTGATTTTCAACATACTATATGACTTTTACATATTTTCTGACGTACTATACTTTTTTGACTTTTTTCTGTAGAATCTTGACAAAACTATTACAGTACTTGTTCTTAAATGATGACCTATTGCTAAAGATGAGATGAAAAAGCTACAACGCTTAAAGAACTTTTTTCTAAAAACTCTCAATTCTATAACTGACTACCACCATTCAACGCAATAAGCACCACCCTCTGCTCAGCAAATCATCTAAAACGAAGGACTGTTTTCAATTAAACAACCATTACACAATGAAAATGTGTTTTATTTTTTTTTGCTTTCATACATAGTAATAATATTGTAAACGAAACATTTAAAGTGGTCCTGGAATCTTCATTTTTTCAGAAACATTCGGATTCTTTTAAAGGCAGATTTTGGCTTTTTTTTCTCTTGCCAGGATACTTTTAGACACACTTTGAGGGATGCAAAACCTTAAATCTAGAAAATGAAGTACAGTCTGATTAGATTTTTTCTTAAAGACTGTTTCTCTAAAAGGTAAGTTTGTGATTTTAACAAATTTCCCTGACACTTGGTAGATTTGTGTGTAATTCTCTCACAAAGGAACTGTAAGATACACTTTGTATGTATGCAAAACTTTTTTGAAAATAAAATACTATTTAAAGGCACTTTTTTGAAATTATTTATTTATTATTTCAGTGGAACAATCCAGTGTTTGTTAACATTAACGCTTTCTTCTCTTTCTCTTGTGTTACTAAGATACTTTTAGACACACTTATTCAGTTAAACAAGGGTTTTTTTTCTGATAAACTTACATATTTTTAGTTATTTTATGTTACCAAGATACTTTTAGACACACTTTAAGGGTGCAAAAACTTAAAGGGTAAGATATTCATTAATTTGTATTGAATTGAGTATTTTCAACATACTATAAGACTTTTACATATTTTCTGACGTACTATACTTTTTTGACTTTTTTCTGTAGAATCTTGACAAAACTATTACAGTACTTGTTCTTAAATGATGACCTATTGCTGGAGATGAGATGGAAAAGCTACAACGCTTAAAGAACTTTTTTTTTCTAAAAACTCTCAAATCTATAATTGACTCCTCCATTCAACGCAATGAGCACCACCCTCCACTCAGCAAATCATCTAAAACGAAGGACCTCACTAAGACGATCGTTGTAAACTAGCCATGGAGCAGAGAAAAGCCAAGACTCCCCCCGCGAGTTGCAGTCAGGAGCAGAGTCCACCAGCAACACCACCATGTGGGAAACCCGAATCTTGTAGTACGCGCTTCGGAAGCCTTTCTGCACAAGCTTGTAAAATGCAGATGCCTCAAGGAGAGACTTAAAATATCCATACAGAGTTGGATGGAGAAGAAGAAGAAGAAGACTAACAAACAGCAGTCGGATGGAGAAGAAGCCAGAGACTTGTTCAATGCAGTGACTTTTTTTTTAAAATAAAATAAAAATGGGGAACAACTCTGCAAAACGCTCTGTATATATTGATCATAATGTAGTCCTTACCCGTTTAATAAATGTGATGATGGGGACGATTGAAAACAGAACGAGTAGTGACCCCTGTGTAAACAGAATGGCTGAAGTTTGTAAACTGAAAGACATTTTGGATATCGTTCGTTCTGGCAGTACTAGTCCGGGTCATTGGGAAACCATTGTAAACGAAACATTTAAAGTGGTCCTGGAATCTTCATTTTCAGAAACATTCTGTAACATTATCTCAGAAATGAAACAAACATCAAAAGTGTATCATGTGCTCTCATTGTATGCTTTGTTTGTAGATGTAATGCATCTCTGCGTCGAAAACAGCATACACGTGAATATTTTGACTGAAGTGAAAAACCTCCATCACGATATCTCCAGTAATATGGGGAATGCTAAGCTGGAGACGGTCCTGGGGATGCTACAATCAGTATAACTATTGATTTTGTGTGTGAAAAAATAAAAAAAGTGTTTTTACATCTAAAAACTGTTGTCATCATTATAGCAAGGGAGCGTGTCTGATACATGTGTATTACAGTCCTTCTTGTTATTGTGTTTTCATTGTTTTTTGTGTATCTGTACACACAAGGCACACTTCATTATCTACTTTTCAGCTTTTTAAAAAAGAAAAGTGCATCTTTCAGTAACTTTACCAGAGAATTTAAGCATACATCTGTCAAATGTTTAAAACTGTTTCACTGAAATACCCTCAAAATGACAAACTGCCATTAAGAGTCAGAATCCTAACCAAATCTACTGACACAAAGTACTTCATTATCTACTTTCCAGCCTTTAAATACAAAAGTGTATCTTTCGGTAACCTTCTTGAGAGAATTACGCATAAATCTGTCAAAGATTCTTAACGAAATCTACTGACACAAAGTACTTCATTATATACTTTTCAGCTTTTATACACAAAGTGTATCTTTCAATAACTTTACCAGAGAATTTAAGCATAAATCTGTCAAATGTTCAAAACAGCCTTGTTTCACTGAAATACCCTCAAATCTCCTCAAACAGAGTACTTTCTACAGATGACTCCTCCCACTCAACAAATCATATAAAACTAATGACGACCGTTAAAAACTAGTCATGGATCCGAGAAAAACCAGGTCTGATGCAGCCTGCCCTTACTATCACCAGGATAACGGATATGGGCTTAATGACTGGATGTTACAAAGTAGGCGAGAGGATGTTCCCGAAGAAGAGCTCTCGTCTATAACACATCCATGTAAGGTGTTTAGGACAAAAGAGGACCATGACAACATGACATATGAAGAATATCTTTCTTTAAAAGATGGTATTATAGATAACCTTTATAGAAACAGTATATCTCATACCACTCGCCAAGATCGCAAACGACAATTAGCAGAAAAGAATAGAAAAAGTAAAGAAAAACGAAGAAAAAGAAAAAGCAACATGAAAAGGAGACGAAAAATTAAAAGCAGACGTAGAATGCGAATGAAAAGAAAAGGGGCCAGAGGACGCAAAACTAAAAAGACAAAAAGAAGGAAGGTGAAAAGAAAAAGAAACAAAGTGAAGAAATTTAAACTGGAGGATGGCGTTGTAGAGCCATTACCGGATCATAATAATCTTATAGATCATCTCCCGCTGACCGACTGCTGCGAATGTGTTGAACAAATACCAAAAGCAATGGCAGAACTTTGCTTCAGTATAATGAGAGAAAAAGCGCGATACTGTGGAATTGCCCAACTTGGCGACAGTGCCAGAATATGTATTAAAAGACTGTTGGAGGATCTCTATTCTAGTGTCGGTTGTCATTACAGCGAAGGATACGCCAAAACGTGTGACGATATAGACAAAGCTTTTGAAGACAATTATATGGTACCTATCCTTACAGCTAAACAAATCCTACGCCAGGTATTCAACAGACCACAAGAAGCACAAGAAGCCCCAGAAAGGATTACATTCAGAGCTAATAATGGAGAAACCGACGAAGAAGCAAAGCAGATTCTAATCGTTGCGGGTGAAAGGATAGAGAATTTACATGTTAATGCATTTATCTGATATAAGAAATGCATTCGTATACTTCCAAGAGACCCCTAAACATTTACTTGGGCTGTGTGAATTGAACGACAAACCGATCACCGTCAATGAAACGCGGAGAGAAGCAGCAGTGCAAATCGTTAAGTCTATTACCTTGTATGCACTAAGACATTAACATGGTAAACATGTAAAATGTTTTCTATGAATTGTGTTGAATGTTGTGTTTTTTCAATTAAACAACCATTACACAATGAAAATGTGTTTTATTTTTTGCTTTCATATATAGTAATAGTATTGTAAACGAAACATTTATAGTCTATCATGTGCTTTCAGTGTATGCTCTGTTTTTTTTGTGTTTTTTTTTATATTGCTTTTGGTATTTGTTCAACACATTCGCAGCAGTCGGTCAGCGGGAGATGATCTATAAGATTATTATGATCCGGTAATGGCTCTACAACGCCATCCTCCAGTTTAAATTTCTTCACTTTGTTTCTTTTTCTTTTCACCTTCCTTCTTTTTGTCTTTTTAGTTTTGCGTCCTCTGGCCCCTTTTCTTTTCATTCGCATTCTACGTCTGCTTTTAATTTTTCGTCTCCTTTTCATGTTGCTTTTTCTTTTTCTTCGTTTTTCTTTACTTTTTCTATTCTTTTCTGCTGATTGTCGTTTGCGATCTTGGCGAGTGGTATGAGATATACTGTTTCTATAAAGGTTATCTATAATACCATCTTTTAAAGAAAGATATTCTTCATATGTCATGTTGTCATGGTCCTCTTTTGTCCTAAACACCTTACATGGATGTGTTATAGACGAGAGCTCTTCTTCGGGAACATCCTCTCGCCTACTTTGTAACATCCAGTCATTAAGCCCATATCCGTTATCCTGGTGATAGTAAGGGCAGGCTGCATCAGACCTGGTTTTTCTCGGATCCATGACTAGTTTTTAACGGTCGTCATTAGTTTTATATGATTTGTTGAGTGGGAGGAGTCATCTGTAGAAAGTACTCTGTTTGAGGAGATTTGAGGGTATTTCAGTGAAACAAGGCTGTTTTGAACATTTGACAGATTTATGCTTAAATTCTCTGGTAAAGTTATTGAAAGATACACTTTGTGTATAAAAGCTGAAAAGTATATAATGAAGTACTTTGTGTCAGTAGATTTCGTTAAGAATCTTTGACAGATTTATGCGTAATTCTCTCAAGAAGGTTACCGAAAGATACACTTTTGTATTTAAAGGCTGGAAAGTAGATAATGAAGTACTTTGTGTCAGTAGATTTGGTTAGGATTCTGACTCTTAATGGCAGTTTGTCATTTTGAGGGTATTTCAGTGAAACAGTTTTAAACATTTGACAGATGTATGCTTAAATTCTCTGGTAAAGTTACTGAAAGATGCACTTTTCTTTTTTAAAAAGCTGAAAAGTAGATAATGAAGTGTGCCTTGTGTGTACAGATACACAAAAAACAATGAAAACACAATAACAAGAAGGACTGTAATACACATGTATCAGACACGCTCCCTTGCTATAATGATGACAACAGTTTTTAGATGTAAAAACACTTTTTTATTTTTTCACACACAAAATCAATAGTTATACTGATTGTAGCATCCTCAGGACAGTCTCCAGCTTAGCATTCCCCATATTACTGGAGATATCGTGATGGAGGTTTTTCACTTCAGTCAAAATATTCACGTGTATGCTGTTTTCGACGCAGAGATGCATTACATCTACAAACAAAGCATACAATGAGATCACATGATACACTTTTGATGTTTGTTTCATTTCTGAGATAATGTTACAGAATGTTTCTGAAAATGAAGATTCCAGGACCACTTTAAATGTTTCGTTTACAATGGTTTCCCAATGACCCGGACTAGTACTGCCAGAACGAACGATATCCAAAATGTCTTTCAGTTTACAAACTTCAGCCATTCTGTTTACACAGGGGTCACTACTCGTTCTGTTTTCAATCGTCCCCATCATCACATTTATTAAACGGGTAAGGACTACATTATGATCAATATATACAGAGCGTTTTGCAGAGTTGTTCCCCATTTTTATTTTATTTTAAAAAAAAAGTCACTGCATTGAACAAGTCTCTGGCTTCTTCTCCATCCGACTGCTGTTTGTTAGTCTTCTTCTTCTTCTTCTCCATCCAACTCTGTATGGATATTTTAAGTCTCTCCTTGAGGCATCTGCATTTTACAAGCTTGTGCAGAAAGGCTTCCGAAGCGCGTACTACAAGATTCGGGTTTCCCACATGGTGGTGTTGCTGGTGGACTCTGCTCCTGACTGCAACTCGCGGGGGGAGTCTTGGCTTTTCTCTGCTCCATGGCTAGTTTACAACGATCGTCTTAGTGAGGTCCTTCGTTTTAGATGATTTGCTGAGTGGAGGGTGGTGCTCATTGCGTTGAATGGAGGAGTCAATTATAGATTTGAGAGTTTTTAGAAAAAAAAAGTTCTTTAAGCGTTGTAGCTTTTCCATCTCATCTCCAGCAATAGGTCATCATTTAAGAACAAGTACTGTAATAGTTTTGTCAAGATTCTACAGAAAAAAGTCAAAAAAGTATCGTACGTCAGAAAATATGTAAAAGTCATATAGTATGTTGAAAATAACTCAATTCAATACAAATTAATGAATATCTTACCCTTTAAGTTTTTGCACCCTTAAAGTGTGTCTAAAAGTATCTTGGTAACATAAAATAACTAAAAATATGTAAGTTTATCAGAAAAAAAACCCTTGTTTAACTGAATAAGTGTGTCTAAAAGTATCTTAGTAACACAAGAGAAAGAGAAGAAAGCGTTAATGTTAACAAACACTGGATTGTTCCACTGAAATAATAAATAAATAATTTCAAAAAAGTGCCTTTAAATAGTATTTTATTTTCAAAAAAGTTTTGCATACATACAAAGTGTATCTTACAGTTCCTTTGTGAGAGAATTACACACAAATCTACCAAGTGTCAGGGAAATTTGTTAAAATCACAAACTTACCTTTTAGAGAAACAGTCTTTAAGAAAAAAATCTAATCAGACTGTACTTCATTTTCTAGATTTAAGGTTTTGCATCCCTCAAAGTGTGTCTAAAAGTATCCTGGCAAGAGAAAAAAAAGCCAAAATCTGCCTTTAAAAGAATCCGAATGTTTCTGAAAAAATGAAGATTCCAGGACCACTTTAAATGTTTCGTTTACAATATTATTACTATGTATGAAAGCAAAAAAAAATAAAACACATTTTCATTGTGTAATGGTTGTTTAGTTGAAAACAGTCCTTCGTTTTAGATGATTTGCTGAGCAGAGGGTGGTGCTTATTGCGTTGAATGGTGGTAGTCAGTTATAGAATTGAGAGTTTTTAGAAAAAAGTTCTTTAAGCGTTGTAGCTTTTTCATCTCATCTTCAGCAATAGGTCATCATTTAAGAACAAGTACTGTAATATTTTTGTCAAGATTCTACAGAAAAAAGTCAAAAATGTATAGTACGTCAGAAAATATGTAAAAGTCATATAGTATGTTGAAAATCAAAAAAAGAAAACTCAATTCAATACAAATTAATGAATATTTTACCCTGTTCTAAAGTTTTTGCACCCCTAAAGCGTGTCTAAAAGTATCTTGGCAAGAGAAAAAAGCCAAAATCTGCCTTTAAAAGAATCCGAATTCCTTATAAAGTACTTCATATTCAACTAGTTTCAGTTTTCAGACACCAAACTGTATCTAAAAAGTATCATTTCTTCGGTAATGTTACAGAATGTTTCTGAAAAAATGAAGATTCCAGGACCACTTTAAATGTTTCGCCAAGCAGCAAGGGTTCAAATGTAAGAACAAGTAATAGTTTGTCACGATTTTATGGGGAAATAGTCAGAGAGCGATGTCACATCTTAAAGACAGCTTGAATTGTATATATGGTTAGTCTTTTTTCAAACATACCGTACGTTCTGCATGTTAGTATATCTGGCCCCTCGATTTAGACCCTACTGCCCCAGACGCATGCCCTCAATAGGGTAGTCATACTTTGGGAAGAGGTGTTTCATTTCACAGATCCACCTTGATTGTTATTGTGAAGAGGTCCTTCTTCACAATAGAGGAACATTCAGAGGATGAAGAAGCATTAAAAACATAACTTGTTTGTAAAAACGGACAGCACATCAGTTTCAAGAAAAGATGACATCGTGTTTATGCATGACATGCAACATATCTTGAAGTCCTACAAACGTTGAAAAGGGGGTGAGTATGTCTGTCTCTCGGGGGGTTGGTTAGTTAAGAGTCACAGTCTGAAAGAAAATCTGCTCAGAAAAACTACTTAACTTTCTACCATTTGTAAAGTTGTCAGACATAAAAAACACTATCAAAAAAAAAGAGAGACTTACTGTTCCTTTGTGAGAGAATTACACACAAATCTGCAGAGTGGCTGTAAAAAAAAAGTCTTAAAAATAAAAAAAAGATATGATCAAGGGGCATTAAGATCTTTAAACTACTTTTACCCTCTTCAAAGAGACTTCCCCTTCACTGTTCCCACTTCATTGTAGGATTTCTGCCATGTCTCTACTTCAGTTTGACCCTCTCTGTTATTATGTGATGGAATATTAGATACATAAGTAGTTAGATACCTTACCGGTACTGCGCTCATAAAGAATGATAAGAATAAGAATAATACTCCAATTCAAAGTAAAACATTTTAAAAAACAGATATCTTAAAAGTCAATCTTTTCATGCTAAAGAATAAGGATGGGTCTCCCTAAGACCCCATGGAGGGAGACCATAAAAACCCCAAAAAAGATATCCCTGGTTTTCATTTTAAAAATCAAGTCACTGAATGCAAGTAGTTGCCTTAGCTTATTTTGTTATGAGATGATGATGTGAATTACTGTTCAAATGAGTTAATGTAATAATCGTATGGTTGTTTTATGCATAGCCTAATGTTACATTTATGTGCTTAAGAATGCCTTCAAGACAGAGGAGACTGAAGCAGGGGGAGGGGCTAGGGAATGTGTGTGTGTGTGTGTGTGTGTGTGTGTGTGTGTGTGTGTGTGTGTGTGTGTGCCCTCGGCCATCATATGTCGCAAAAAGGCTGTCTTCTTTTTGTTTGCTTGTAGATCTCTGAAAGACACCAGAGTTAACACAGCCCAATCTAGTTGAGAGGCTGATCCGATATTCGGAATTTACTTTTATAGGTTAGACAATATGTAAATGCCTCTAAAAACAGCCAATAGGATTATTCCTGTTTAACAAATTAACGTTATATTGGGGTTTTTATGGTAGAACAGATACTTTTTTAGGTCTATGAGTGTTTTTAGCTGTAAGATACCTCCACATTTGCAACTTTTATGTATCTCACTGTGTGTTAAAAAACTGTATCATTAGCGAGATCTGCTTGAAATTGTTGTAGGAAAACTCTGTTTCGTACACCAATGCACCCTTGTCGGTTTATACAAAGTGTATGTATCTTTGTTCAGGTGAATATTCTCTGACTTTCTATATTTATTTTAAGTATATTACCTACCACCCTCTGTTTTTACTTTGAATTGGAGCACCCCATGGATGGATGTAAGTTGTTACCGGTGTCTCGCTGATTAGACCCATATCCAGACGTCTCTTGGCCATTCTCTCTCACTTGGAAAATATTTAACCACGGGGCGACATTTTATTCCTTGCGGGGGGAGGGAATGTGTGTGTGTGTGTGTGTGTGTGTGTGTGTTCCCCTCCTCCAAAAAACATATGTTTTACCAATATGTCTGCCGTCATGAACAGTCACTGTGACGCCGCGAGTTCGTGGGGAGGTGAGGGACCAGAGAATGTGTGTGTGTATGTGTTTATGGGTGTGTGTGTGTGTGTGTCCCCTCAGCCACCACATGTTTTTGTCACTATCTCATAGGAGCAGAGACCAAGGAGGATTAAAAATATAAATGTTTGTTTTTAGATGCTTTAATTAATCTCATGTTATTTGTAAGTTACATTCAATACTAAATATACAGGATTAACCACACAGGAAGTGGTTAGGAGGCTGGACATATTAATTGAAACAACGGCATATTATTTTTCTAATTTAATTTTGTAAACCGGAATCGGGACATCCACCGGAAACGGTTTAATTAGTTTAATTACTTTTTTATTAATTTTTTGATAAATGTATGATTAATATTTTTGGGGGCGGGGCTTAGGGTAAAAAGGGGGCGTGGCGACCTGTCACATTTATGAATACTAATGAGACGAGTGCCGCATCAGTATAACTACTATTGGATCACGGAGGATTGTACACCCGGAAGTAAGTATACTGTCGATTGATTTCACAGTGCTATCTGCACTACTCATCAACTCAAACACACCAGATTATCCTTGTTAATTACACAACATTGATTGGTTTAAATTGTGTACAATGCTTTTGTAATTTTCCCCTTCGATTCGGAGAAACACATATTTGTTCAGTTTAGGATGGCCGAAGACACTACATTACCCAGAATCCTCAGCTATTGTTCCGCGTTGCCTCAAGCTCTGTGATTGGTTGACCTACAACTGCATTCCATATGAAAGAAACGTTTCGTAAAAGAGAAATCCTACTTTATTCAGCAGTGCTTGCTTTACTCTTTGAAAGTCATCACATGAATGCATTGTAATAAATGGTTTGGTTGCATTAAATGTTACACATCTGTCTTAGTTCTGTATTTGTATTTATCTACAGAGATCTGGCTCAGAATAGACCGGAAACTATTATTTTACCGTTCTGTTTTAATTTCACAATAAAGTTAGTAGTAATAATTTGTTTACTACTAGACGACTGGGTCATGTTAAGACCATCTTTTCTGTGTTGATGTGGGGTTTTTCCATCGCTTTTGTGTTACAAATATCAAAACAATAACAGAATATATCCGTCGTAAACTAAACCGGAAACAGCAGTATATTTTATTTTGTTAACACTGTAAACAGATTTTGAACCCAAACCACCTACTGGTTAAAGCACGTTATTACACGTTTAGAGTAATATTGAAATCTTGAAAAGGGATGTCAAAATTGCAATTATATACAGTTTTTAATTAACTATTTGTAGAGAATAACGAGTAGTGTATATACTTTATAGGGATCTGCAGATACATATGTAGTCTTCTCAAGCACCAACAGTCATTACATTACATTGCATTTAGCTGACGCTTTTATCCAAGCGACTTACAATAAGTGCGTTCGACCAACAAAATACAAGCTTGAAGAAAACAGAATCATAAAGTACATCAGGCTTCATAGAGCCAAACATTTCAAGTGCTACTCAACTGGCCATAGATAAGCCAGTCCTCCAATCAAATATCTCTCCTGATTGTTGGCACTTGACAATCACCTTCCCTGAATTGTACTCAGGTGTAACTAAAGTCTGCTTTAAGGGTTGTTTATATTTCACATCATTAATCAGAATCTGTAAAGTAACTAAAATAAATGTGGTGCAGTAAAAATACCAGGTTAACCTTAAAGAAAGCCCTCAGGATTATAAAAGACCCCCATCACCCCAGCCACAAACTGTTCTGTCTGCTGCCGTCTGGCACAACAGCCGCATTCTAGGAGAGGATGTGACTGTTGTGTAGACTACAGCACCTGGGAGTGCACTTATGGGCTGAACTGGAGGATCAACACTGACGCTGTGTACAAGAAGGGGATGAGCAGACTCTATGTTCTGAGGAAGCTGAGATCCTTCCACGTGTGCAGCAAGATGCTGGAGATCTTCTGATCTGTTGTGGCCAGTGCTGCGGTCTGCTGGCAGCATCAGAGCCGGTGACACCAGCAGGATCAATAAAGTGATCCGGAAAGCTGGGTCTGTCATCTGCATCAAGCTGGACCCCTTTGAAGCTGTGGTGGAGAGGAGGACACTGAACAGGCTGTTGTCCATGATGGATAACCCACCCATCCTCTCCACCTGCAGCTGGAGGGTCAGCGGAGCTCCTTCTCCAACAGACTGCTGCAGCTCCGCTGTCACAAGGACCCATACAGGAACACATTCCTGCCCACTGCCATAACTCTGTACAATCACCTCTGGCTGGAAGAGAACTCTCTGCTCCATAGTTTCTCTAATATAACCTCGCTGTACATTGTACACATATAATCTGTTCAATATTTGATATTCCATTGTCATATATTTTTTGAATATGTATATTTGCATATATAATATCTACATGTATATTTTCTATTTCAGTACGAATATTTTCTATTTTCTTTCTTTCTATTCTTGTTTATTTGTGGTTTTGTTTTATTGTGAAAAGCCTTGTCTTTTATGCTGCTGCAACAAAAACAATGTCTCAAATTGGGATCAATAAAGTACCATCTTATCTTATCTGATCTTACATCCGGACCAGAACCACCAGACTCAGGGACAGCTTCATCCCACAGGCCAGAAGACTATTAAACAGCTGACCTTTAACATCCATAGCATTCATCTGGCTGCTACTTAGAAATGATTTGTCTCATATATCATATTTTCCAATCACTTGTTTTGACTCTTATTGCACTATTTCACTTTTTTTCTTTTTGTATTGACTTGCATTATTTTTCCTGTGTATCTGTTTTATTGTGTTGCACTGTTAGGAGGAGGAGCCTGTGACCTAAGGGGGGGGGGTGGAGGCGTTCGATTCCTGTTTTGAATAGTGTGCTGTCGATGGGTTTCATTCCATTTCAAGATGCTGTTTGTCGCTCAGCGTAAACTTCAACATTGTCAAGCAAAGCACATGGTGTAGTCCCAAACGA